>JAZGLO010002262.1:2987500-3022500 GCA_036873155.1 Biomphalaria sudanica | reverse complement strand
TTAGTCTTGGACAGAAGTCACATAGTAGTCACTTGACTGGATGACTTTGAGTGACTGAGAAAAAAGTAGTGGTCCCATAGTTATTAGTTTGGTTCTTGTATCGGATCTGATTTTTTTTTGCACTCAACTCTAAAACATCTAAAAATTGTGCTATAAATAGTGGCTTTTTCTTACACATAACAAAGTAAGGGAACCAATTAACACAAACATAGTTAATGTGTGGTCAGAGGTCAGAAAATGTTTCTAGAGACAAATTATATTTTTTTATATATAAAAATTTAAATAAAAAATGATCACTTAATTTTATTTTCAAATCGAACATAAAATGTTTACATTGTTTTGTATAAAATTGACATTTTGTGCATTTTCAATGGTCACCACGACCACCAAATGTGTTTTGTGGTTTGTCAAAAATTGAACTCTTTGTATTTTGAATGTCACAAATTAGTCACTTCACGTCTACTTGTTTTGTGTAAAATAGGTTATTTAATGGTCAAATCCATCATGATATATATATATATATATATATATATATATATATATATATATATATATATATATATATATATATATATATATATATATATATATTTGTTATGTGATTTGTCCATAATTGAACTGTTTGTTTATATTTTTGGGTGTTCAAAAATTGACCACCAAATGTCAACTTTGTATTGTCTAAACATAAACACTAACGTGCATTATGTCTTTTCCAAAACTGACCGACCAATGTAAACTTTAATTTGTTTTATACTGTCCACTAGTTTGTGTTTTTATTTCCACTAAACGCTCCCACTATAATGTGTCTATACCGAAGGCCAAAGGATAAGCCTGTCGTCAGCAGCTAATACCAGAGCTCAAGTAATCTCTCAGTCTGTGAAATTGTCCTGGCAATGAATCACTTAGTCTCTTCGGCCTCCCATTCAGTACCAAATAATCTGTATGGCTTTGATGGAGTGGCTGGAAGGGTCCATATGTTGTGTCCGAGGGACTCGGTCAAGAAATAGGCTTCGTGTTTGAGATTCGATCGTAACCACAAGATTGAGACAATATTCTGGAAGATGTGTTCACAAAACTAAAAACTCGAAGCTATCATTTCTTTACGAAGACGAAGCTTCTATCAACTCATACCGCCTGTCTGTCTGTCCGCCTGTCTGTCTGGTAAAAATTTTACACACGTCATATCTCCCACTTACCTTTTCACAGCAAGTTAAAACTTTGCACAATTATTCATTGCTTCTAACAAAACATGAAGCTAAAAGAATTAACCAATTAATTAATTAACTAAAGATAATTAATTAACTTTGTTTCATCTAAAAAAAGATAAATAAATATTACTAAAAGGCACATATCTAAAAATGTTTCCATCAATTTTCTCTTTGAAAAAGTAGACTTACGGTAAAAACAAACACAAACTTTATGTAAATTTTAATTAAGCTATTAGGATATAACTTAAAGTTCCCCTTGCAGACCTTCTGGTCTATAGGGCTGATGATCTAAGGGTCATCTGCTCTTGTGGCCTACGGTTAACGAAGGTGTCATGTGGCTAGCACAACGACCAACCACCTTTACTTTTTCCCAACTAATGTCAAGTACCCATTAGAATTGGGTTGATTCAAAGCGCCATAAATATCCCTAAATAAAAACTTCCAGTCTTCACCAGGTTTCAAAGCCAGAAGTCAAGTGCTTTACCACTCAGCCACGGCGCCTTCAGGATATAACTCGATTGACTTTTATTACTCATTGCATTTTTTATTGAAGATTCTCTCAGATAATTATAATCAGCTAGTCATTTGTTTTATCCGGTGTACAGAAAATAGAAAGTGTTGATTAGATTGTAATTTAGAAGACATATATATATATACGATGAATTGAGCGCACTTTTTAGCACAAGTTTCGAAGTGCTTTCCCTTGTAGCATGAAACTAATTTGTAGTATTCAGCTTGTAACTGTAACTGTTTGATGTAGTGTCCTTGACATTGTCAAAATCGAAAATTCTTGTTGAAAATCTATAATGTTCCCTCCCTTACATCGACAAGTCTGTAACGCCTACTTCAAGAATGTTCGGTTCCAGGCAGATATACCGATTTACTCTTGTGTGCAATAACAAGACATTCCAATTTTAGCATTAGTCCTTCCCATTGAAAGAGAATCATCTGAAAATCATAATCTAGTCGTTTCTCAAGAAGTCATGTCAATGGTATGCCCCAACAGAGTAAAATGATAATATCCTTTATTGAAGACTTACTGACCCGGAAGTTTTTCCGCTCGACTAGTAAAAGATATATTAGAATCCGTAATTGCCAACTTTCTGGATTTTTTTTTTAAATTTCAAAATGTTTCATTTCACAAACTCACAAATTATAATTCATATTACATAATTAATATCTAGTTATACTTTCTAATCCTATTAACCATTCTATTTAAAAGCTTATCAAGATTTTCAATGTGCACTGTCACCTCCCATACCAATATTCTATAAATAGATTCTGTCTCGAAGTAAAGGCCGTTCAAATTGAATAAAAGACATGTTTTGAAGGAACCATTGAGATGCTTACTACAAGCATAAGTAAACATTGGACCATGACGTCAGATGTCTGCCTGTTGTCTAGTAGGAGATCTCAAAGATATCAAGTCAAGCAGACATTGTGAAACACGGAAAGGGTCAATTGGCCTTAAGTTTATCAAATTTCTGGAGGCCCCACTCCCAGGTAATCAGTTTTACGTTTCACTCGGACATATTTGTGCACACGAGGATTGTGTTAACAGCCCACTTGCCAGATTTAACAAGATTTATAGAAACCATTACCACAACAGAGGAGGGGAGGGGCAGATGGTTAGGGGGAGGGTGGAAGACAGAGTAGACAGAAAGAAGTTGGACTTAATGCTGGGAGGAGTTCTGTTTTGCCAATCTCGATTGATTCCGTCTGAACTTGTTGTAGAAGAGTTTTATGACAGCTGACATAGTGGACAAAGGGAGGAGAGGACTAAGGAGGAGGGCGAGTAGTCACATGACCAGATGAGGGACGTGAGGCGAGAAGCCCCCAGACCGCGTCTCAAAACAAGACTGGACGGTGTAAGAAGATTTATTAACGCATTCTATCAACAGTTGGTCTGCGCAGGAGAAACGCTCGATGGCTATTCCCGCGGCTCTTGTTATGGCCATCATGTATCCTCCATGGGCGTATCTGCATATAAAACAATAAGTGGGTGAATGATTTGGAAATAAAATGTAGTAAACACGCTAAACTTAGTGAGACCTAAGTCGTAAAATATTTTCAGAATTAAGTCTGATATAACGTTAGCAGCAAACGTTTTAAAATTTGCATTAAGATTTTTGGCTGAGCTGTAATGTAAGAAAAACAAATACGCCCATGGAGGATTTCAAGTTATATAAATTATTATAAATACAAAAGTGAATGTGTGTTTTAATGTAGATGTTTGGATATTAGAATACAAAGTGTTAAACAGTGATATGCACATTTTTTCCCAATATGTATGTTTGACTTGTATGAGTGTGTCGTGGGTGTTGTTAACATTAAAATGACAATTCTTTTTTAAAGAACGTCATCTTGACATAAGAAGTGTGGACAGAGTTTTTTTTTTTTTTGCTAAGTAAAAAGAAACAACGAAACTATTCAAACCAGCGTATCTCAAATTGTGAAGTCTACTATGACGTGCTGACAAGGTTTGGTGGGCATAAAGTCGATCTCACTTTTTTTTTCTAGTACAAATAAGTAAGTTTTATTACTATTGCAGTTATAAATCCATATTTTAGTCATAATTAAAAGTGTCATCATTAGGCATAACAACTTTTAATAAATAAAATTATTAAACTAAATGGTGCCGTTCCCTAACCCTAACCTTGACTTTCATTTTGTTTTCCAAGAACAAAAAATATTTAACATGCTCATTTGCTACGTCTTTCCCAATGCAATTCTAAAGGAACAGGCCGCACGACGATCTTAGACCATCACAAACATACTACTTCGATTATCTTTCACACGTCAGTATCGACTTGTGACACAAGGATAAGGAATTTCTGAAGCTCTGAAGTAATGAAAACTCTTGGCATCGGGGCTTCGTCCCGGACCCTGTGTTGTTGTCGGTAGATGACTAGTAGAACTAGATTGCTAGTTCAACTAAACCGATGCAGGCGTATTATTTTTTTAAATAGTAGAACTTGAAATAATTTAACAAACTTCTTTAAAAAAAAACAATTAAATATAGCTTTTATTTCAATATAGACGAATTCAACTTGAGATGAAATGAAATATATCTAGCAGTAATATAAAACGATATTTTAAAAAATCACAACAAACACTCATCTTTCTTCATGTCACTAAATCATCTGTCGTTCTAACATATGCATTACAACAAATCATCATTCTGAAACGCACATAACACCACTAAGCTTACAGCATTCTTGAAGACTCCAAAGGCTGGGCGGCGCGAAAGTATTTTTTTTGGTTTGGTTTGGGGGGCGTCTACACTTATCTTATATAATACAGACGTTACTTCAAAAAAGAAGATGATTACATCCTACACTAAAACATTGAGAAACTCTTCTCGAAGCCAATGTCCTGTTTCTGACCGTTGTACTTTAGTGCTGCTCGAAGCCAATGTCTGTTTCTGACCGTTGTACTTTAGTGCTGTACAATTTGTTTTTCTTTTAGTCCTTGATAACTCTTCGTTCTGACAAATGTAACATGGATACAACTGCAAGGACGATTTGTTTGACATCTGTCAGCATGTGGAAAGTCTCATAATTCAAGTTCTATATATCTGCATGTTTCCAGGGGAGTTTTCATGTAGACTTTAGATGTGGGCGCATGATTTATAACGACACTCCTTAAAAAAAGTAAAGTTCCCCTTTCAGATCTTGTGATCTATAGGGCAGATGATGTAAAGGTCATCTGTTTCTGTAACCTACGGCTAACGCGGGGTGTCATGTGGCCAGCACAACGACCAACCGCCTTTACCTTTTCCCTAACTAATGTCAGGTACCCATTAGAGTTGGGTGGACACAGGGGCATTTTAGTATCCCGAAATTAAAAATCCAACAGAATTCGAACCAGGGACCCCCGGTTCAGAAGCCAAGCGCTTTACCGCTCAACTACCGCGCCTCTCGACACTCCTTAAAGCATGTACAAAATGTGACATATTCCCAGGAGGAGGGCCCTGAATAAAAATTTTTATTTGCTGTTAAAGGCTTTTAGCAGTTTGCACACAAACTTAGTTTAGTATCCTCGTAACTCTGTGTTTTTTAAATTGTAGTTAGTATAAATTTTGTTAGCTTCATTTCTAATGTACATTACTACATTTATAGTCTCAAGAAACGTCCAACTCTGTACAAGACTGACTATACTTCCGCGTTGCTATGACGACGACGACCCTGGTAGAGAGAGTCTCTTTCCTTTCCCTACCCGCACTAACTTTATTTTTCGACTTTTTCGACCGATTTTCAATCTTCCTGTTCCTGTTTAGCCACATTTATGTACGTCTGGTTAGTCAAGCGTGACACAGTGCGAAGATATTATCTTCTGTCTTCTGATACAAATCAGGACACTATTATAAGCAGCTCCATAACTTCTACCCCCATTAGTAGCGCATTGTAGCTACTCTCACTATACTAATGGTGTCTATCTGTACTATATACTTGATAGTAAATACTAATAGAAAATGTGGTTAATGGTATGCTTTATAGTATATACTATAGTTATACTGTATGTATTATACAACTTGTTATATTAAATAAAATATATTGTGCTTTTTTTCTATTTCTTTTTATTGTATTTAGTCTAGTAGAGAAGTAAAATTATGGCATTACAATATATCTCTTATCTTATTACAGACGTTCGTTCAAAGAGATGATCATTACGTCATAAACTTAATCTATCTCGATCAAAGCTCTTATGTACTTTCAATTGTCTGTCATCGATTGTCCATCTGTCCACTGTGTCCAGTCTTGTTTTGGTTATAAAAAAAAGGCTGAGAAAATGTACAGTAGAGAAAAATAGGCAGCTGTATGATTCGTACCTAGACTAAGACACACGTACTGATGTGCATACAACTAATGCCTGGACTTCTCATATACATGCCAATTACAGACAGTGCTAAACTAATCGTATTCGTAAGATCAATAAATAAATAAAGAACAAATATAATAAAAATGTATATTCTACAAAACTATTGTTTTCATTTGTCAGAATTCACTAAAGAGGCGAAACATTACCAAATGAAAAATAGATTCCAAAAATAAGCAAGAAAAACATAAAAATGTTTCTAACATTCATTCATTATGAAGAGAAAAACAATTTAAAAAAATACCATGTGCTAAAGAATGAGTTCGAGACCCGGCTTCATCTAAACGTTTTTTTTAAATTAAAGTTTCTTTTTTTTTTTAATTGAACTGTAAGCTTGACAAAAGACGTTTTCATTTGAACATGTATTTTTTTAAAAATGTTTTTCCTGTTTTTTTTTGTTTTTTTTAATATGGGCTTCTTGGCTCGCTTTGATGATTCCTCATACAGTTTTGTTTGGTGAAATTCCCCTATAATGGGTATTTTTTTAAATCTCGAAATGAACACATATCATCAACGAAGCAAAGTTAGCTGAATTGTCATCAAATTAATTCATGTATCTTAAAGAGTCAATATTACGAACAAAAAAGAATAAGTATATTGCTATTGTTTATTACAATTTGAAAATCGATCACGTTAGTATTTCATAATTAAGTGTAAGATGTATGATGTAATGTAAGAGTTACCATCTTTTAACAGATCTCTTAATACAGTAACAAAGTTTACGTTCGTACAGTGGCGTAGCATCCATGGCGCGAAGGGGTTAAATGAACCGGGACCCACGACCCTAAGGGGCCCACAGCCTGTGGCGTTGTAACCAAGTCGCAATGGGACCATGACTCGTGATCAGTTGGGACCAACATTAGCACTTTGCTACGAGACCAAAGTGGCAAAGAATAATGAAACTGCTGTGAATAGTAAAGATTGTACGTCTTTTCTCATTTATCAAGACATTAGGTGAAGAAAACTACCAACTAACAAAGGACATGTTTCGTATGATATACATCTTTGGAAGTCATGAAATTCATTGTCAAACATGAGTTCTGTAGATCTCATTTCGATTTCACAAAACGACATTTCAGGAATAAATAAGATTTGGGTTTTTTGGGATTTAAGAAGTATCAATATTAAGTTTTAAGACACTTTTTTTTGGTATGTAGTCCTAATTGAATTTATGATATTAATACTTACTATTCAATTTTTCTTGTCACACATTAAATTTGTCTTTTCGGAGAGGGGGACCCACCAACATCTTTTTGAACCCGGGCTCACGGGTATCTTGCTATGCCACTGCGTTAGTATATTTTATATTTGTTATGTCTATCTCAATCAATCAATCAATCAATCTGTCTGTCTGTCTGTCTTTCTATCTATCTTAACTATTGGCAATTAATTATTTTCTTTGGTAGCTTGAACAAGGGAAAGAAATCGTACTTGACTGATGTGATGATAAAATGGGAATTAGTCCCCTTAAGGAATCTTGAGCCCTGAGTAAACTTTTTTTTTTTTATGCATTCAAAAAACGATCACGTAAACATTCACCCCTCTTCCCTCCCACTTTCCCAACCTGTCCAGACAAGTGATAGGATCATAGCGCATTGAGATAGCATAAAGCTAAACAAAAACAAATGGTAAAACTATTTCTATCGCACAGATTTATATGTCTAGGTTAGTCAAATATAAATTATGTGTGATCTAAACTAATTTATACAATTACACTTAATATAAGCTTTGTTTTTTTTTAAAGTACTTTTTAATGTTTTTCTTGTTATAAACTTTATATGTTTGCGTAAAAGATAAATCTTTAGATGTAATTTCTGCTTAATATTAGTACCTATCTAACTTGAAAGAAAAAAAAAAGGGTCACTGTGGTTTGCTACGCAGCTGACACAAAATACATTAAAAAAGAAACTTAAAAAAAATAGTTATTGAGGAAGAAAATGTTTTTATTTTATCTAGCAGAACACAAAAATTGAGCTAGCAACAGATTGGCTTCAAGTCCATGTGCTGTCTTCGGGTTTTCTTGACTTCTCTGAGTTCCAAGGATTTGTGTCACAACTTGAAGAACACAAGTTTGTTTCGAAAGATTTTTACAAGTTTCTTTTTATTGTCTTAAAAAATAATATTTCAGAGATTTCTAAGATTTCAGACAGAAAGAAAAACACGTCGAGGTGGGATGGATATCAAGATGTTAAAACAATGCACACTCTTCCTGTTGACTTGAATTAGATTTCTCTTTCCTCTCTCTCTCTCTCTCTCTCTCTCTCTCTCTCTCTCTCTCTAAAAGATTACTTGTTCAGTGATATTAAAACCCAAAATCTTTTCGATAATATACCCGATAAAAAAACGCAATATTTTCTTATGACCCAGCTTAGCGGTTCTCAACCTTTTTAGCTCGGCGACCCCTTTTGCGATTTTTCCCGCTATGCGGCGACCCCCAACAGTATGATTTTGTTCGTAAGCTTAAGTCTTTACTAATGTTATACAATCGTAATAATAAAATAAGTATCTAATGTGCATTGCCAAATCTTTATTTGCAATAATATTTGGTCGAAAATATATTTCTGTTCATACTTACAGTTCAAATAATTGAATTATAATCTGTATGCCTTGCATTTATTGACTTTTCTATTGCGTATTCCGCTTTTATGACACTTTGAAAAGCATGAAGGAGCACAGATTAGGAGTGCTATAGATAGTAAACTACATTGCTATATAATAGTTCGGTAGTCTGTGCAAGCAGGCCAACGTCAATGCCAAGGTTGAGTTTATTTCTGTTTTACCACATTAGGAATTCTTGGAGCAGTCTTCGCAAGATCATAACAAAATATCATCTTCTGAATCAAGTCTACTTTTGCATTTGGACTTGAAAACAAACAGGCTAGAAAACCATGTTTTTCGAAAATATATTTATTGAAAATGAAAGAAGAATGCGCAACTTTAACAGAAATGGGTTATAACTGTAAACCTTTGATCCGGATTTGTGTAACTGACATTAAAGATCTTTTTTTCGCTTCATCGCTATGAATGAGTTCAATACAATCATCTCTTATTTCTCCAGAACATTTCTCACTATGACTGTGAATGGACTTCTCTCAAGTGGAAACAGGATGTCAGATTTAGAAAGCATGCACATATGATTCAAATGTTCATTCACAGATATTATCATTGTATCTGTTTGTCAGGTTCAGTGTCATTTTCCTCATAGAAAACAGATAAGGTTGGAAACATGAAAATTTTGTTTGTCAAAGTTAAAAATCGTTTGGAAGGATCGGATTTTTTTTAGACAAATCGAGGCATGTTGCAATGATGTTTTTATTTCTAATAAATCTTGTGGCAGTGTCGATACTAATATATGTCAGATGAATCCTTCCATGAGTTCCGATGACTTTGGTGACTACTTGTGTAAAAATCCAGACCAACATCCTAGCAACGACACCACAACTATTTCTCAAGAGATTTTTTTATTTAAAAAAAATAAACCAACTTCATTAAATACATCACATGTTGTAGTAATTGTTTCAAAAGGTTTGCAAAAGAGAAACTTGTATTTAAAAATTGGCAACAGTTCTATACCTAGCCTTACCTCTAACCTACTGGGTCTATACCTAGCCTTACCTCTAACCTACTGGGTCTATACCTAGCCTTACCTCTAACCTACTGGGTCTATACCTAGCCTTACCTCTAACCTACTGGGTCTATACCTAGCCTTACCTCTAAACTACTGGGTCTATACCTAAATTTACCTCTAACCTACTGGGTCTATACCTAGCCTTACCTCTAAACTACTGGGTCCATACCTAGCTTTACATCTAAACTACTGGGTCTATACCTAGCCTTACCTCTAAACTACTGGGTCTATACCTAGCCTTACCTCTAAACTACTGGGTCTATACCTAGCCTTACCTCTAAACTACTGGGTCTATACCTAGCCTTACCTCTAACCTACTGGGTCTCTTTGTAGGCAAAGCTTGGATTGTTGCTTTCTAATGACTTTATAGTTATTTCGCCACATAGATTTCACGTTATTACTTTATTACAAATGACGCACTCATAGGCGACTTCCACAGCCAATTCCCAACTAGTGCCCACGGATTTTAGGTTTTCTAAGAAGGTGTCACGCCATGATATAGATCAGTGATCCCCAAAGTGGTCTTTATAACCCCCTAGGGGTCTACGACGACTTCCAAGGGGTCTACGACAGGGAAAAAAATATTTGGGAGTCTATGAGATGTAAACGGGGGTATACGAGAGGGGAATCTCATTTATAAATGTTGTGACTATGATTATGATTTTACATTAATGAAATTAACAACTATCTCATACAAATATAAGATTAATATCTTATTAAATAAAATCCTATACATTTGAATCATATTTTTCAAATGAAAAATTATTTTAAATTTTAATACCTTATTTAAATAGCTTTTTAGTCTATTGGTAATTAATATTTAATAAAAGTTAACATGGGCGAATCTAAAAAAGAAATGTAGACAGTCCTGTTGATTATTTGAAATTTGTTTTCTTCCCTTTTCGAAGCGATCATGCCTATGTAGACTATGTGCCTTATATGTAACAAAGTTATGTGAAATTATGAAACGAACTAAGCTGAAGGATCACTTGAGATGGTGCTGTCTAGACAACATAGATGGACAGTTTAAAAAACATTTGAAGAATCAATGATAAACCTTTGATTTTACACAAAACCTGCATCTTATATCATTCAATAATGAGCCTAACCTACAAAACAATTTATGGACGTACTGACATGACAGTTTGTAACATTGAAAGCTTCTTAAGTAAGAAATTATGTAATTGTTTCCAAACGACATATTTCTTTATTCAGCTGGCCGAGTCCATATTGTCTTGTAAGGAAGCATTAATATTGGCACATAACATGTTCGTTTTATTATGGATTAAAATATACAAATCTGGTTGGTAGATTACATGAACATCTTCAATTTGTTATCAACGCAGTTGACCAATTCTGAAGCCAGACGTTCAATATGTGATTGTAAAGAAGATAAGATAACGTTTATACATTGCTTCTTCACATTTCTAGCAAGATGGTTGTCGAAAGACTTAAATGTTTGACACTTTTTTTTATCTTTATGACACTGTTTCTGTTGGATGCTACAGATTTTATTTTAAAGCATTAATAAAAGCTACATTCGGTATATTAGACATTGCCTATGTAACAGTCCTTCTTCATAACTTCATTGAGTTTAACTGCCATGTTTATTTCGGTTTTCATCCTGCTACTATATGAAATCAGTTAAAAAATACACTCTTAAAGTTGATGAATCGCCAATATTAGCTGTGCAGGGGTCTACCGAATACCGGGAAACTTGGCAAGGGGTCTACGAGACAATAAAGTGTGGGATTTCATCTTTTAAGCTTCCGTCGCTCTGACTTTGTTCAACGCGTTTCTTGCGTTTTATTTTAATATTTATTTACTGTGACAATTAAAATATTTGCAATTAATCTGATTCAATTGCCTGCAATATTTATTCTCGAAGATATAAATATCAACTTTTACATCTTAGAAAAGATAGAAAAATCCATATTTCTCTGGTGGTCTTAGGCGATCCCTGGAAAATCGTCATTCGACCTCCAACGGGGTCGCGACTCACAGGCTGAGAACCCCTGATCTAGCTAGTCACACATGTAAACAAGCAAAACAAAACAAACAAGAAAACATACAAATACTTTTAAAAAAGCTGACACGAGGTATAATTGTATCCATTAGTTTGGGTCAGTCATGTCATTAAATGTATTACAGATCTAAACAGACAACAATAAATCTGTGCAATTAGAAATATTTTTACATGCGTTTTTGTTTAGCACTATTTCATGTTTTTAGTCGCCTCAATAGGATATGATCCTATCACTTGTCTGGACCAGTTAGGCAATGGGGGGGGGGGGCGGGGGGGCGGGGGGGGGTAATCTGCTGGTGTGAATTTTTACCGTATTCGCTTTTTAATAGTGTTGATGGAATGTTCTATTTGTATGAAGAGTTGTGCCCATGCACAGGGGAAACTACTCTAGTAATCAAGATGGCTGATTAAACTTGTTTGTGTTTGCCTGAGATTGTTCTTATGTTAAGTGTATTTATATTTGAGTGTCCATCGTAACATGGTGGCAGCGGCTTACACATCTAATAAAGGTAAACGATAACCTAGAATATCTTGAGGAAAATATAAGAAAGCAGTAGCTAAAATGGCAACTGCTAACAGATATTTCCCAGTACCGCAACCGCTATTGCAAACAGGCAATATGGCGGCCAATTGGAAACGATTCAGAAGAGACTGGGATAACTATGAAAAGGCCACGAAACTCACAACAGAGACAGAAGATATACGTGTAGCAACACTAATGACCATAATCGGAAGTGAGGCAGCAGAAGTGTTTGATTCATTTGGAAAAGGGCAGGAGACAAAAATAAATGAGATTTTCAAGAGTTTTGAAGAGTTCTACGTTGGGAGAACCAACGAAACATATGAGAGAAACGTCTTCAATACGAGAAGACAAGAAGAGGACGAGAACATTGACTCGTACATAACTGCCCTGAAGAAACTGGCAAGCAGCTGCAATTTTGATAAACTAGAAGAGAGTCTGATTAGGGACCGAATTATCTTAGGGGTTGGAAGTGAACACTTAAAGATGAAATTGTTGCAAGATGATAAACTAACCCTACAGATATGCATAGATGTGTGTAGGATATATGAAAGATCACAAAGGCAAATGAAAGATATCAGAGAAGGAAGAAATGAACCTTTGGACAAACCAATAGTTGAAAGAATTTCAACATCTAAGTCAGGTCCAAAATACAGAAAGGAATATCAACAGAGTGACAAGGGGCCAAGACAAAGTAAAACTTGTAAATTTTGCAAGGGCAACCATGAATACGTAAAGGAAAAATGTCCGGCCTGGGGAAAATCATGTCACATTTGTGGAGGCAGGAATCATTTCGCCTCAGTCTGCAAAAAGAAAATATATAGCATTACTCAAGCAAAGACACAGAGCAACATAGACTCAGACACAGAAGAAGAAGAAGTTACACTCCAAACTGAATGGGTAATGGCAATGAATGGCCCCAAAAAGCATAGGATGACGGCCGTCATGATAATCAACAACCAAAGAAGCAGATTCCAAGTGGACAGTGCCGCCGACGTCAATACCATAAACGAAAAATATGTGTGCCCAGACCAGATAGTACCGACGTCCCAGAGATTAACAATGTGGAATAAGACGGTAATGGAGCCAAAAGGAAAAGCTACGTTGGTAACCACCAATCTAAAGACCAATGAGAAATTCAATGTAGAGTATGTGGTAGTACCAAATGATCTAACATGCCTGCTAGGATTATCAACACTGAGGAAGATGGAACTCATTCACATTAATGAAGACCGATTTATTGCTAAAGTGGAAGCCACAGGAAACAAACATCAAAACATTGACGCACTTGGTGACTTGGGCGTGGCTACATTGAAAATAGACAAGACAGTGAAGCCCAAAGTCCTACCATGTAGAAGAATTCCTATAGCATTAAAAGAGAAAGTCAGAGCCGAACTAAACTCACTAGTTCAACGAGGAATTCTGGAAAGAATAACTGAGCCCACAGAGTGGGTTAGTCAAATGGCATTGGTAGAGAAATCAGATGGCAGTATCAGAATCTGTATTGATCCTCAACCCTTGAACAAGGCACTACTGAGGGAGCACTACAACCTAACAACACTAGAAGACATTTTGGCTGAAATGGGTAACGCCAAGATATTTAGCCAAGTCGACATCCAGGAAGCTTTTTGGCATATCAAACTAGACCCGGACTCATCAGGTCTCACTGCAATGGCGACCCCATTCGGAAGATACAAATGGAATAGACTTCCTTTTGGTCTCAAAGTAAGCTCGGAAGTCTTTCAAAGACATTTGAATGATGCGTTGGAGGGACTAACTGGATGTTTTAACGTGGTGGATGATATAATGGTAATTGGAAAGGGGGACACAGTAGAAGAGGCTCGCAAAAATCATGACGAAAACCTATCAAAATTACTCAATAGGCTAAAGAAAAAAAAACATCAGACTAAATGAAAAGAAATCAGCATTCCGAAAGTCAGAAATTGTGTTTTTGGGACACATTATTTCCCAGTCAGGAATAAAACCAGACCCAAACAAGGTGAGAGCCATAACAAATCTAAAAACCTCTGAAGACATTACATCGGTTCGTAGATTTTGTGGAATGATACAATATCTATCAAGATTCATCCCAAGTCTTTCAGCAGACCTACAACCAATAACAGAACTGACAAAGAAACACAAGCTATTTGTGTGGTCGAATGACTGCGAGAAAGCATTTAATAGTGTCAAACAGAAGATATCCAATCATGAAACCCTAAGTTATTTCGACCCGGAGAAGAAAGTCACTATTCAGGCGGACAGCAGTGAAAATGGCCTAGGAGCTGTACTACTACAAGATGACAAACCCATAGCATACACATCAAGATCACTCACAGAACCTCAGAAAAAGTGGGCTCAAATCGAAAAGGAACTCTTGGCTGTAGTAGTAGCTCAAGAAAAATTTGACCAGTACACGTACGGCAGAACAATAATAATACAGAATGATCATAAACCATTGGACAATATACTCAATAAACCCATCAGTTGTGCACCTAAAAGGCTTCAAAGCTTAATGATGCGCTTGTACCGACACGATGTTCAGTACCAGTATACCAAAGGAAACAGATTACAGATTGCTGACACACTAAGCAGAGACCCTTTGCCAGAACAGGAAGATTTTCCTGACACTTCTATCAACACTGTAGGACTGGCCCTCCCAGATATAATGTTAGATAAAGTTAAAGATGCAGTCAAAGTAGACAATGAGATGCAGATGTTGAAACAGTACATACTGAACGGTTGGCCAGACAAACATCATATTGTACCAGAACTCAAACAGTATTGGTCACTTGCAGATGTACTGACCTATGAGGATGGCCTCCTAATGAATGGGGAGAGAATAATTATCCCAAGAGCATTAAGAAAAGAAGTTGAGACCAAACTACATGCAGCACATTTAGGGTATGATGCCATGATGAGAAGAGCAAGGGACGCAGTTTTCTAGCCGGGAATAGCGGCAAGAATAAAAGAAATAGCTAATGCAGGCCAACCTTGTCAGCAAAGTAAACCTGCAAACCAGAAACAAAGCTTAATACAGCATAATGAGGGTTCAAATCCCTGGGACAAAGTTGGAATAGATTTGTTTCAAATATTTGACCAACAATACCTTGCCATAGTTGACTACTATTCAAATTTTATCGAAGTAGAACATTTGCACACGACAACAAGTCAAGTTGTTATAAGAAAACTAAAAAATGTGTTTGCCATATATGGTGTCCCCAAAGTTTGTATCAGTGATTTTGGACCTCAGTTTTCATCTGCTGAATTTACCGCATTTATGAAAGCATGGGGTGTCCACCATTTAAAATCTTCACCAGGACACCATCAGTCAAACGGCAAGGCAGAGGCAGCAGTGAAAATATTAAAGAATCTGATGAAAAAATCCAAAGAAAGTAAATCAGATGCCTATGAAGCCCTATTAGAGTTTAGAAATACACCCAGGCAAGATACCAACTTAAGTCCGGCTCAGATGCTCTTTGGAAGGGCAACAAGAACGCTATTGCCAAGAAGAGAGCATCCTGCAAGAATGTCACAACAAGAAGCCACGGCCAAACGGGAGAAGCGACAGCAAAGTGTCAGAAAACACTACAACAAAACAGCTCGTGACATGAAGCTTATAAACGTCGGACCTAGAGCCACTCTCCAGAAACTGTCAAGATATGGAGACTATCTTTAAGAACTATACATATGAACTGTTGGATATAGTTTTGTTGATCTGATTGTAGTTATTTAATTTGAAACATATTTACGGTTGTAAATAGTTTTGTCAATTTGATTGTATAATTATTTTTTTCGTTATATTTTTTTTCAACTTTCCTTTTTTTAAATTTTTTGTTATGAGTAGAGGGGATGTTGATGGAATATGTGTTTTGATTTACAGATAATGAATATATAATAATTTTTTTATTTGCAATAAAAACTTAGTAATTGATGTTTTTCTGACGTAATTTACCTGCGCATCCAAAACAGTTAGACATTCACCGGGTTTCTATGTGGCGTCACACTAACCTACTAATTTATTCTATTGACTTATTGTATAACAGAACACCATATAAAAAAGTTAACATTCTCTTATAAGAAATATATTCTCGTCTATGCAGTTAGATCTAGGATCTTGTAAGCAAAGAAAAAATGCGTATTAAAAGTAGATTTACATGCTCGACAACCCCCCCCCCCCCAAATGAAATCCCCCCCGCAGGGGGGGGTTGATCGAAATTTAGTGACTGATTTTTTGCTTTGATTTTGTTTATTTTAGGTGAGATTTTAACACTAAACCATCACTTGCCCCAGGGAAACCAAGGGGATTTTGAGTTTATAACCCCCTACCAGGGGGTTTTGAGTTTAAAACCCCCTACCAGGGGGGGTTTGATATTAAATCCCCCTCTTCTATAAAACAAAACAAACATAAATGCAAACGACAATCCCCAAATTCCAAGAGCACAGTTGAGGAAGATTTTGATTTTAAACCCCCCTAAAAAATTTACGATAAACCCCCTCTTCAATATAAAAAAAAAACAAATTACACACTCAAAATTCTATGAGCGTAGCCAAGGGGGTTTTGAGTTTACCCACCCCCCTCCCTCTCTTCAGTAGGGTTCGAAGCTAAAAAAATACCTCTTTAATAAAAAAAAGCTAATTATGCACTCAAAATGTTATGAGCGTAGCTAAATGGGTTTTGACTCAGTTTTGAGTTTAAACCCCCCTTCAGCGCGATTTGAAGGTAAAAAATACCTCTTTAATATTAAAAACAAAGCAAATTATACACTCAAAATGCTATGAGTGTAGCCAAAGGGGTTTTGAGTTTAAACCCCCCGCCAGCGGGGTTTGAAGCTAAAAAATACATCTTCAGTGTAAGAAAAAAAGCAAATTACGCACTCAAAATGCTATGAACGTTGCCAAAAGGGGTTTTGAGTTTAAACCCCCCTTCAGAGGGGTTTGTTACTAAAAAATACCTCTTCAATATAAAAAAAGCAAACTACACACTAAAATTATTTGAGCGTAGCCAATCCTATTGGGGTTTTTAGGTTTAAACCCCTCTCCTACAGATGGCTTTTTTAAAAGTTTAAAATCCCTCCAGATGGTTTTGAGTTTAAAATTAACCCTACAGAGTGTTTTGAGGTGGAAAACCTTCAATATTATTCTAAAACAAACTACAGTTACACATTTCTACCAGTGGCGGGGCTCCATTAATAAAGTGCAGTGAATAGTCATCTGCCGAAATTGAAAAACACTTAATGTGGCTCAACAAAGATGGCTAAGACAGATTTTAGGAATCAGCTATAGAGATCGGGTCTAAATCAAGGAAATCATATGCCGAAGTGGGGTCGACCCCTTAGTAAGGTTGTGAAGAGCGTCGCATGAGGTTTGAAGGACATGTTCTCCGACAAAATGATTTACACATAAGAAGAGTTGCGATGGCATCCTAGTACAACTTGGAGCCACTCATTCATGGAGGTCCTCAGAGCAGGTGGGAAGAGGCTTCAGACATTACCAGTGACAGACTTTTATGGAAACAGCTTGACGGCTAATGCGCCGAACGGCGCGGGAGGGCCTAAGTCAGTAAGAATAGCACATTAGGTTTTTGAAACAAAACTTTTTTAATAGCAGGAAAATGCACTGTAGATACCTCAGAATATGCATTTTGTTGGCTTTCAATGCCAGAAATAGTGCTTGGCGGCGGGGCTCCGCCCGCGATTAGGGAGCTCCCAGCGCTCCCCCAGACCCCTTTGCTGGCAATGGCGGGGAATCTACAATTTTTTCACTAACTCCAGGAAGAACAAATTCAAGGGCACAATAAACAGCTTCCGAAAGAATGAAGGGTCAGAATGTAATAAAGATGATGTACACACACACACATATATAAAAGTTTTTTTCGCGGGGGGGGGGGGGGGGCCCGAAAAAAAATCCTGGCTACGCCCATGATGACTATAATGAATGAATTAATTTTTTAAAAATTGATTCTAGTTTTGTTTGGGTAAATGAATAATTGTGCAAAGCTTCAGCTAGATTCGAGAATGGAAAGTTGGAGAAATAACGTGTGCGAAATGTATACCAGACAGACAGACGGACGGAGTAAATTGATAAGAGCTTTTTAAAGCATCAACTTGATACTTGACTATTTCTGTACTCTCATTGGAAATTTAGGATCACATTTGTGTCCCTATACCACGTGAATTCTATGAGGACCTGTGGTCATGATTAATTGCAGGTACAATTGTGTCCGTTATAAACATAACATAGGTTGCTACAATACATCTGTTGAGACAGTTACAAAGCAGTGGCGTAGCATCCATGGCGCTAAGGGGTTCAATAAGCCCAACCCATGACCCATAGGGGCTCACAATGGCACTTTAAATCTATCAAATTCTTATATAATTACTTAGTCTTATTATATATCTAACATAGAGATCTAGATATTAAAAAAAAAAAATCCACAATAAAACAGAGGAATGTAAATGCGATGATTACCATTGAGACCGATTTCTAGGCTAGGATATAATGATGTTCAATTCTTATGGAACATTTGAAATACATGAAGCCTATAGCCCTAAAAAAAACTTTTGTAAAACTCATATTGTTTATTTGGGAAGAAGTCAAATTAAAGAAAAATTGTATGGTACAATCTATCTAGATTAATAATGCTGATAGGCCTGCTGATAGTATTCATTCAAGTCATTGAGGTATATTATTTTTGTATTGTGCTAAGTTGGGCACACTTTTTTTTTTCGTTTTAAATCTATCAATTTATTAAGTTAAAATGGTCAAACCCTTGAGTAATATTTTGTTTTTGTTCTTTAGAGGGAGACAACTGATACTGTCAAAATATTCATCAGTGACTTTCCCCTGGATACAAAAAGGGCTGTGTATAAAATTGTTCGCAAGATGGGTTCTGACAAGCAGAGAATGGGCGCTTCTGTTTTAATATCATCTGTGGATTTTGTTACACCAGCGTGAGTACATCCCTGGTTCATTTACTCTCGACTTTTTGTCTTCAACGCTCCTACCAACTTGTGCACGTGTAATGTTTGGCGCCCCCTAGCGATGCCTTAGAGTGAGTGCAATCTGTGTGTTAAAGCTCGCTCTTCATCTATTGGGCTGATTCGTTCCCGCAGGGTCGGAGCCACCTCGAGCAGGTGGCCCCCAAAGTTCAATTGTGGCGCCCACACAGGACGAGGACACGGAGAAAGAGGAAGACTTCATGGGGGCGGGGATTAAAGAGGAGGAGACGGCGGAGGGACTGGACGAGAGTCTGGACATGGAGTTGCAGGTAAACTGTCGGTCTGTCTGTTGGTCTGTCTGTTGGTCTCTCTGTCTATTTGTTTCTTGTTCTCTTTGTTTCTCTATTTGTTTCACTTCTGTTTTTCTTTCAGATTTTTAATGTTCGGTATTTCCTTCAATTTAGGCATTTAGAACTTCTAATATATAGTTCAGTGCTTTTCATGATCTTCTTATCTTATATAATACGTCCTACGTGTCATGCATTTAGTCATGCATATTAACCAATACTTAAATTTTGCCAAGTCACTGGTTTTCCTGGCTAGCTCAGGCAACCCATTCTATGCTCTAATAGCGTTAGGGAAGAAGGAGCATTTGTACACATTTGTCCTAGCATATGGAATGAGTATAATGTACCTTTATCTTTGTGAGGATTTTAATAGATTTTGTTTTTGCATTTGAAGATTATGGTTCAGTGTTTTATGTATAATTGCTACTTTACTTTTGATTCTTCTCTTCTGAAGGCTTTCTAAATTTAATCCTTGAAAATTGTAACTAAAACTTCTAATATGTAGTTCAATGCTTGTCCTTATAAGCGATCCGTGAAGAATTTCTAATATTTAGTTAATTGCCTGTCTTAATCCTCGATTATTGTCTTGTAATCTGCAGATCTACAGATCTGCAGCTGGAGCATGTTTGTAAAGCTAGATACCCATGAAGATACATAAACTAGATTCTATATTTCTATTTCAACCGAGTGTCTGATATAGATTCGCACAATGATCCCTCCCTCCTCCTATTCTGTTCTCCCCCTAATCTCACCCAGGGCAATGTGTCAAACAAAACACGTTTGGACCAATGTCCTTACATACGTAATATTTTGTTCCCTCTCGACTTGGCGTGGATGTATTCGTTCCTGTGATAGAGATCTAATTTTTGTGACAAGTTCAGCGTGTGCTGACAGTACACCATACCCATGTGTAAATCATTGCGAGGTGCTAATTGTCTGTTGGACGTTCTGGTGAAACGATTGAATGTCTATTATTAATGACGGTAATTATATAGGACCATCCCCCTCCCCCCTACTAGCTAGCCCTCCCCCCCCTTTTTTTTTTCAATTCTCCCTACTGGGGTCACGAATCTTTCAGTCTAGACATCAACTTCATCTAATAGTGCTTTAAACACGTTTTTGTTTAGGTCTGTAGAGTGAATGTTTTGTTTCTATTGCCGCCTATACCATTTACTTTTGGAAAGCAAAAAATGTTAGGACTATAAAAAAAAACTAATCCATTGACTGCTGCAACTGTGACCTCATCAGATGTAGATCTAGCTGTATAGACTGCGAAAGATAAAACGAAAGGCATTGAGAGTTAATCCAGCAACTGTGGCTAGTCAACGCTGCTGGTCGGACCAACCAGCATTGTTATTTATATTATCATCGGTTCGATCATACCATTTTTCGAGTTCCATGCTACCAGCGTTTAACTTTCAAATGGTACAACGGCTGAGACGGCGGCTAGCTCCGTGCCTGACAAGTGAGATAGACTTCTAGATCTACGTTTGTGGTAAAGAAATAGAAACGAGACTTCTTATGTGGTAAAGAAGCTGAACTGAGACTCTTTTGTATAGTCTCACAACCGACACTGGATACAAGTACAACATGTGGTTACAGATTGATTGAGATACTTTTAGATTCAGAGTGCTATCATAAACTTCAAGTGTGAGACAAGACTTCCAATGTGTTCCAAAATTGGTGTGTAGTTCATTATTTCACATAGGAGCCACACGACGGCCCAAACAAACATTAGAGAATTCGTGTATGATTCCAATCAGTTCACTGTAGATAAGGCTTAAAACTACAAAGAAAACAAAGGCCACTGTAGCTGTATTGGTTTAACCAATCATTGGCGAAAAAACAATGTCTGACGCAGAAATAAAACATGTCGACTGCTGCGAACTTCCGGTGTGTGATAACCTTGTGCAGACGATGATGGCGGATCTCGACACGGAACTAAAGGTTGTCCCAGAGGCGGAAGAGTTACAAACATTTAATGAATTTTCGCAACCCGCGGATTTTGGATTAAATTATGTTATTCATGACGACGGGATTGTAAGCGTAGCAAGTGTTGGGACTTTCTTTTATGAAGACACTTCGGTATGTAGAACTTTTCACTGACATTTTCTTGACATCGATCTAGTTTGTATATGTAATGGTGTCTGAGTAGGTGTGAGTATATGTAGATGAGTTTGTGTGTGTGTTGTGAATGCGATGGTGTGCGAGTGTTTAATAGCTATAAATACTCTAAATTTAGAATTAATGTGGCCATTACTCTGAATTTAGAAATATATTTGCCATTACTCTGAATTTAGAAATATATTTGCCATTACTCTGAATTTAGAAATATATTTGCCATTACTCTAAATTTAGAAATATATTTGCCATTACTCTGAATAAATGTAGAAATAAATGCGGCCATTACTCTAAATGTAGAAATAAATGCGGCCATTTCTCTAAATGTAGAAATAAATGCGGCCATTACTCTAAATGTAGAAATAAATGCAGCCATTACTCTGAATGTAGAAATAAATGCAGCCATTACTCTAAATGTAGGAATAAATGCAGCCATTACTCTGAATGTAGAAATAAATGCAGCCATTACTCTAAATGTAGAAATAAATGCAGCCATTACTCTGAATGTAGAAATAAATGCAGCCATTACTCTAAATGTAGGAATAAATGCAGCCATTACTCTGAATGTAGAAATAAATACAGCCATTACTCTGAATGTAGGAATAAATGCAGCCATTACTCTAAATGTAGGAATAAAAGCAGCCATTACTCTGAATGTAGAAATAAATGCAGCCATTACTCTGAATGTAGGAATAAATGCAGCCATTACTCTAAATGTAGAAATAAATGCGGCCATTACTCTAAATGTAGAAATAAATGCGGCCATTACTCTAAATGTAGAAATAAATGCAGCCATTACTCTGAATGTAGAAATAAATGCAGCCATTACTCTGAATGTAGAAATAAATGCAGCCATTACTCTAAATGTAGGAATAAATGCAGCCATTACTCTAAATGTAGAAATAAATGCAGCCATTACTCTAAATGTAGGAATAAATGCAGCCATTACTCTGAATGTAGAAATAAATGCAGCTATTACTCTAAATGTAGAAATAAATGCAGCCATTACTCTGAATGTAGAAATAAATGCAGCCATTACTCTAAATGTAGGAATAAATGCAGCCATTACTCTGAATGTAGGAATAAATGCAGCCATTACTCTGAATGTAGGAATAAATGCAGCCATTACTCTAAATGTAGGAATAAATGCAGCCATTACTTTGAATGTAGAAATAAATGCAGCCATTACTCTAAATGTAGGAATAAATGCAGCCATTACTCTAAATGTAGAAATAAATGCAGCCATTACTCTAAATGTAGAAATAAATGCAGCCATTACTCTGAATGTAGGAATAAATGCAGCCATTACTCTAAATGTAGAAATAAATGCAGCCATTACTCTGAATGTAGGAATAAATGCGGCCATTACTCTAAATGTAGAAATAAATGCGGCCATTACTCTAAATGTAGAAATAAATGCAGCCATTACTCTGAATGTAGAAATAAATGCAGCCATTACTCTGAATGTAGGAATAAATGCAGCCATTACTCTAAATGTAGAAATAAATGCGGCCATTACTCTAAATGTAGAAATAAATGCAGCCATTACTCTGAATGTAGGAATAAATGCAGCCATTACTCTGAATGTAGAAATAATGCAGCCATTACTCTGAATGTAGGAATAAATGCAGCCATTACTCTAAATGTAGAAATAAATGCAGCCATTACTCTAAATGTAGAAATAAATGCGGCCATTACTCTAAATGTAGAAATAAATGCGGCCATTACTCTAAATGTAGAAATAAATGCAGCCATTACTCTAAATGTAGAAATAAATGCAGCCATTACTCTAAATGTAGAAATAAATGCAGCCATTACTCTAAATGTAGAAATAAATGCGGCCATTACTCTAAATGTAGAAATATATATAAGTGAATTGCTTCTATCCATTACCACTTCCTCTCTCTCTCTTTCTCTCTCTCTCTCTCTCTCTCTCTTTCTTACTCACACACACACACAAAAGACATTAATTTTGAAATGCTTTTTGAAAAATGAATCTAAGGGTTATCTCCCTGGAAAAGTTATACAATTCTTGTCATATAAATTAGAAGAAAATTAGGTCCAATGCGTACCGTGTGCTAATCTAGTCATGCATGTAAATAAATATTCATTAAAGCATCTCCAGGAAGTGCATGTGCAGTGATTAAAACACAATCGCTAATATAAAATCGTTTAGGTAAATTTAACTGCTAAGGTTTCGATCGTGAAAGGTGCTTAATTTTTCTAAGCGCACTGAAAGTAGAAACTGGTTAAATGTTCGTATTTTTTCGTCCACAGCAAGTGGCAGAATTAGTGATACGTCAGCCAGTGAATCAAACAGGACCCATTGTGCATATATATATATATATATATATATATATATAGAAATAGATATACCAAACAGAAACATATAGGCGAGTAAAAGTGTTATCTGGGGATAAAATAAAAGGTGTCGCTTTATTGCAGTGGTGTCGCTAAGGGGGGGGGGGGGTGCGAGATTGTTTTAGCTTTAACAACGCTGAGAATATTGTCAAAAGGACTTTTATTATTTCTATAAGTCTTTTTTTTTCCTTTATGGTACTGATAAGAATAAATATAAGGCTCATAAAAGATTCGTGGCCTGTCCTCGCTTGTTGATATCAAAATGTTGTTAAGTTTATGTAGTTTGTAGTATTCCTCAAACACGAAATTATAACTAATTAAAGACGGAAGGATTATATGTATTAGTGTCTTTACGGCTTTCCTGCTGGTGTCCTCTTAAAGACTTAAATCCGCGCAGTTCAAGACATTGGGCGGTAAGCTGTCTCCTTGGAAATCTGTCTTTAGCAATGTTTGCAGCTTCTAGCCAGCTGGTGTACACGCCTCTGTGATCCTCCATCAAGGTGTGGTGCCATGTTTTAAAGCCAAAGGGCCAACCTACAATTGGTCAATTTGGTTAATACGTTTGGCGAATCTAAGAATACATTCAAAAACATTTGTCCACCATGGCAAGTGTGTACACGTGTAACCAATAGAAAAAAAAATCAATCAAGGTCCATTAACTATTGTCGTCTTAGCACACAAATCACAGGGGCGCTAACTTCAACGTCAACACGCTGACAAACATTCCAGAATATGTCATTCACGACTACAGTGTTAACAGTTGTTTCTACGTACTGCCAGATGTCT
Source organism: Biomphalaria sudanica (assembly GCA_036873155.1). Classification (NCBI taxonomy): domain Eukaryota; kingdom Metazoa; phylum Mollusca; class Gastropoda; family Planorbidae; genus Biomphalaria; species Biomphalaria sudanica. The sequence continues at coordinate 2,997,687 of JAZGLO010002262.1, read as the reverse complement.
TAATGGGACTCACGTAGATGTTTGAGAGAGAGAGAGAGAGAGAGATTCGGAAGGTGACTTATAAAACAAAGTTTTTTTCTTATAGCTAGGAAGCTTGCCAGACGTCATTAATAAATATACTACCGTTAGTTCATCCACTTTCCCAGGAAATATTTCTATATTGGGCTGAGTAGGGTAGAGAGGAAACGCTAGCGTTTGATTACAAGTGTGAGTGTTCCTATGTGTACCAGGAAGTGTGTCTGTGTGTACCAGGAAGTAATCCTATGTGTACCAGCTAGTGTGTCTATGTGTACCAGGAAGTGTGCCTATGTGTACCAGCAAGTGTGTCTGTGTGTACCAGCAAGTGTGTCTATGTGTACCAGCAAGTGTGTCTATGTGTACCAGCAAGTGTGTCTGTGTACCAGCTAGTGTGTCTATGTGTACCAGGAAGTGTGCCTATGTGTACCAGCAAGTGTGTCTGTGTGTACCAGCAAGTGTGTCTATGTGTACCAGCAAGTGTGTCTATGTGTACCAGCAAGTGTGTCTGTGTACCAGCTAGTGTGTCTATGTGTACCAGGAAGTGTGCCTATGTGTACCAGCAAGTGTGTCTGTGTGTACCAGCAAGTGTGTCTATGTGTACCAGCAAGTATGTCTATGTGTACCAGCAAGTGTGTCTGTGTACCAGCTAGTGTGTCTATGTGTACCAGGAAGTGTGCCTATGTGTACCAGCAAGTGTGTCTGTGTGTACCAGCAAGTGTGTCTATGTGTACCAGCAAGTGTGTCTATGTGTACCAGCAAGTGTGAATGTGATGCTGACAGGAGCAGACAATTCCATAAATGTAAAGTAAGCATTGAGTTTAATTACTAACCGAAAGATGTCGAAATTATCCCCTCCTTCTATATTTTGTGAACCGTTACGCTTTAATTAAATACAAAAGTCATAGTAACTATTTGCTGACAGCAATATTGACAAGAATAAGAAGAAGATTAGAAGAATAAAAGAATAACAACAACATAGTTAATAAAAGTTTCCCTTCATTTAAGGCCGTAGTGTAGGAAGGTAAACGAGATGTTATAGAAAGTCTACACTCAGTCTAGAGTCAATGGAGTTTAATAAGGACTGGCATTTTAAATTGTCTGTATTTCTAGGACGCATCTGAGTCTACACATCCCGGACACCTGACATACGTTGGGGATGGCCATTGTTCTGGCCACATGATACTCTCGTTATCTGCCAGCCACAGAAACTGATGAGCCCTAAATCAACTGCCTTCTCCCGCTTTGGATCGTAAGATCCAAAAGGTCTCATTTTTTTTAACCCTTATTTTTATTTATTTAGAAATTCATTAAATGTTCATTCTGTATGCGTGTATGTATGCGTGTGTGCATGTGTGTTTGGGGGAAGGCATATTATCATGTGTATAAGGCAGTTTAAAGCTGGTAATTACATTCCTTCAAAATGATGGTCATTAGTTAGAAAGACATGGGTGCACAATACTGAGAGGGAGGTACTTTCGGGCAGTCTCAATAGACACATGCACCTCTCCTCTCCCTCAACACCCTAGCGCGTGTCTTTTTGCCATTTATGACGACCAATTAACCTCATCAAGATTATTGATTGCACTTGAGAGTCAAGACAGTGTCTCTTTGGACATTAGGCCAATGGAAAATCCCAACCCCTAATGGCCTGATAATCTGATCAAGTCTTCCTGTTGAGAGAATGCAAGGAAGGTAACTAGCTCTTTCTTTGTCTTCAGAAATAATTATTTGGTTATTCCCCCTAGCCTTTTCAGCTTTTCGTTATTAAACGACAATATTTAACACCAGCTAAGTCCGACCTTATTCATTCTCTGGGTACGAGCAGCATTGCTACGAAATGGATGATTAAATAAATAGAAACACCTACCCCCCCCCCCCCGAAACAGGATCCGTAAGTGTTTTTATTATAAGGGTCGGTCAAGTGGAAACAATCAATCAGATACCAATAAATATTTAGTAGTTAAAGTACCAATAAATATCAATAAGCCGAATGAAGTTGTACAATTGTTGCTAATTATTTACACAAATAGTTTTTTTTTTAAATTATCAATTCTAATTGTTATCTGATACTACCACTTTCGTTTAATGTTACACAATGGATTTGTTTAAATAGAGTTTTAATTATAAAGATAACAGTATTGAAACCTCTGTAAGTATCCTGCGTTTTAAATAATTTTGAACTATTTTAAGCCAAGAAATAATTTTTGTTTAATACAGTGAGTTCAGTGTTACTTCACCCATTCCTTAGTCTGCTGAACCGTTGGGGCACCACGCACTTGCGGGTGGTGCGGGCTGCACGGGGCATCAGGCTATGAGGGACATCAAACTTTACAGTATTTATTAAGTTCCAATTCCCTTTGGCTTTTCGGTTCTAAAGGTAATATACTGTAGAACGTACGACATTGGAGATTGACCTGAAGACTTTTCAGATGATGTTCGAATACTGATATTTTTGTTAGCAAGAAAGCACGCAAGATTTATTTGTAATATCTTGTTTTGTCTAGCTGCTTTTTTTTTCTTTGCCTGCTAGTAATACTCTAACAATGAATACATGTTATTTTGGAAAAAAAAAGCAAGTTCTTTCGCAGTTTAATTTCGATTTTTTTTATTGAGGGCATTATGTGGAATTACCGCACCGGGCATCATATACCCTAGCTACGCCACTGGCACCACGCATGATGAATTGACGGTCTTTCTCCATTCCTCTGTCTTCAATAGAATCTGTTTCAATGACATTCTTAAAAGTTGTCCTCCCATCGCTGTCTCAGCCTGGCTTCTTTTTCCTCGAGCCCTGAGGACCTTAAAGTTTTGTGACAGTGGTCAGCAGGTCGTCGTGGGGCCCATTAGCTCTTCTTATCCTGTTCCTAGTAGTTCTTCATATGTGATGCGGTATTTGTAGGTGATACCTAGGATCCTACTATCTATAGTCTTTCAATTCCAATGCTATCTATCTATCTATCTATCTATCTATCTATCTATCTATCTATCTATCTATCTATCTATCTATCTATCTATCTATCTATCTATCTATCTATATCTCTCTATCTATCTATCTATATCTATCTATCTATCTATCTATCTTATCAATCTGTCTTATCTATCTATCTATCTATCTATCTATCTATCTATCTATCTCTATCTATCTATCTATCTTATCTATCTATCTATCTATCTATCTATCTATCTATCTATCTATCTCTATCTATCTATCTATCTATCTATCTATCTATCTATCTATCTATATATATATATATATATATATATATATATATATATATATATATATATATATATATATATATCTATGTCCCTGATGACGTCAATATGTTGTGGCATGTAAACTACGTCTAAATATGTTTCTCTTTTCTTTCTTTTGGTCCGTATGTGCTTCTTTGTACCACTTGTCTGTGTTTTAGTGCAAGTTGGTATGTAGCGTGTCCCCTTTCATCCTGTGTTTTAATGCAAGTTGGTAGGTAGCGTGTCCCCTTTCATCCTGTGTTTTAATGCAAGTTGGTATGTAGCGTGTCCACTTTCATCCTGTGTTTTAGTGCAAGTTGGTATGTAGCGTGTCCCCTTTCATCCTGTGTTTTAATGCAAGTTGGTATGTAGCGTGTCCCCTTTCATCCTGTGTTTTAATGCAAGTTGAAATGTAGAGTGTCCCCTTTCATCCTGTGTTTTAGTGCAAGTTGGTATGTGGCGTGTCCCCTTTCATCCTGTGCTTTAATGCAAGTTGGTATGTAGCGTGTCCCCTTTCATCCTGTGTTTTAATGCAAGTTGCTATGTAGAGTGTCCCCTTTCATCCTGTGTTTTAATGCAAGTTGGTATGTAGCGTGTCCCCTTTCATCCTGTGTTTTAATGCAAGTTGGTATGTAGCGTGTCCCCTTTCATCCTGTGTTTTAGTGCAAGTTGGTATGTAGCGTGTCCCCTTTCATTATGTGTTTTAATGCTAGTTGGTATGTAGCGTGTCCCCTTTCATTCTGTGTTTTAATGCAAGTTGGTATGTAGCGTGTCCCCTTTCATCCTGTGTTTTAATGCAAGTTGGTATGTAGCGTGTCCCCTTTCATTCTGTGTTTTAATGCAAGTTGGTATGTAGCGTGTCCCCTTTCATTCTGTGTTTTAATGCAAGTTGGTATGTAGAGTGTCCCCGTTCATCCTGTGTTTCAATGCAAGTTGGTATGTAGCGTGTCCCCTTTCATCCTGTGTTTTAGTGCAAGTTGGTATGTAGAGTGTCCCCTTTCATCCTGTGTTTTAGTGCAAGTTGGTATGTAGAGTGTCCCCTTTCATCCTGTGTTTTAATGCAAGTTGGTATGTAGCGTGTCCCCTTTCATCCTGTGTTTTAGTGCAAGTTGGTATGTAGCGTGTCCCCTATCATCCTGTGTTTTAATGCAAGTTGGTATGTAATTGGAAATAGCGTGTCCCCTTTCATCCTGTGTTTAGGGCTTCAGTTTGTAATCTGCTTCAGTTTGGTTTTATTTAAATTTCCTCATATCCATTTGTGTTGTCTTGCTAATGTATTTCAAATTGTTCTCATTCCCTGTGTCTTCCTGTGAGCTAGAAGACACTCCAACGTTCACCTTAACTTCCATTCCATCCACACTCAACATTTCATTTGTTTTTGTCTGTATCACGCCAAAATATTTTGTTTTATTTCCTCCAGTTATCTCCCCTCTTTTTAGTTAAACATCTTTCCATGAAGACCTCTTCTTTGAAGCTGCAAAGTAAAGCATGGTATTCATTTTCTAATTATTCAAATGATCCAATCGCATTCATTGTGTTATGAAAACACTTTTTTTTTCCCTCTTTAATCGTTGCTTGTAATTTAGTTAATGACGTCATTTTGTAACTTTTATGTCTTTTGATTGAAATGAATATCAATTTTTATGTGCTGTATCTGTGACCAATTCTCGAAGAATAACTCTAAGGAGATCTAAATCTGCCTGATTCGGAAACAACCGTGCTGGCAATATATCTCAAATATAGGACGACTTATTTGGTCTCAGTAAAGCTTACATACATATGTGTTGATACTCGGTCGTTGGGTTGTAGCTCCAGACTGCTAGTACATGTAAACAGATGTAGTTGTCTTAGAACATAACACAAACGTAACATCCCGTTTTCCCAAGTAAATGTTCACTAGAACTTTTAACCTCGGGGGACAGAAACAAACTTTTTAAACCAATAGCTAACTTGTAGTAACAAATATACACAGCAAAAAAATTAATGTGGAATCATTTGATCCATAGTAGTTTACACCAAGACTGCACTAAAGTAAAGATGAGTAATTATTCTCAGTTACAAAAACTCTTTATGTTTGAACATACATTGCAGCCGATACATCTAGTGAGCATACATTGCAGCTGATACATCTAGTGAACATACATTGCAGCTGATACATCTAGTGAACATACATTGCAGCCGATACATCTAGTGAACATACATTGCAGCCGATACATCTAGTGAACATACATTGCAGCCGATACATCTAGTGAGCATACATTGCAGCCGATACATCTAGTGAACATACATTGCAGCCGATACATCTAGTGAACATACATTGCAGCCGATACATCTAGTGAACATACATTGCAGCCGATACATCTAGTGAACATACATTGCAACCGATACATCTAGTGAACATACATTGCAGCCGATACATCTAGTGAACATACATTGCAGCCGATACATCTAGTGAACATACATTGCAGCCGATACATCTAGTGAACATACATTGCAGCCGATACATCTAGTGAACATTCTAAAAACATCTCTAGAAAAAGAAGGTATTCAACTGAACAGAATTAGATACAAAAGACGTGCGCTCCATTCAAGAATACAAAAGTCACGTGACATTAATGGTAACGTCTTTTTATTTGTTCATTTTTTCTCTTGTGTTCCATTGCTGTTCCTTTTCCAGTTTAGCCGAACTGAATATATCTTGAAAACTCATGCTTCAAGCTTTGCGGCACCCTAAGGGAGGTAACGCTATATTTGTGGCAAGAGGAGACATTATACTCAGGGGAAATAAACGAGAAAATTAAGTAAAACCAAACGTTTTTCATGAGCACTTTGTTGGAACGCTTTTCTTTGCTTTCTCTTTAGTTTATTTGCATTTGAAAAACATTTTGTTATTTTACACAATTCACTTCGAATGTTGTTACTGAGAAATGTATTCTCTCCAAGCTATTTCATCCAAACTAATGTTACTTTTACAGCATTCAAAATAAATGCAATCACTAAATATTGACATCTAATCAAGATGATACCATCAATGTCGTTAGCATTGTAGTACACACGGGACAACATCATTGTCACGATAACAAAGTAGCAACTTCACCTCCCAGATATTAAATGGAAACACTATCAGCAGCAGGTGTCCACAGAACACAACTTTATGAGACCAGAAAGAGGCCACACACTTGATGAGACCAGAAAGAGGCCACACACTTGATGAGGCCAGAAAGAGGCCACACACTTGATGAGACCAGAAAGAGGCCACACACTTGATGAGACCAGAAAGAGGCCACACACACTTGATGAGGCCAGAAAGAGGCCACACACTTGATGAGACCAGAAAGAGGCCACACACTTGATGAGGCCAGAAAGAGGCCACACACACTTGATGAGGCCAGAAAGAGGCCACACACTTGATGAGGCCAGAAAGAGGCCACACACTTGATGAGACCAGAAAGAGGCCACACACTTGATGAGGCCAGAAAGAGGCCACACACTTGATGAGGCCAGAAAGAGGCCACACACTTGATGAGGCCAGAAAGAGGCCACACACTTGATGAGGCCAGAAAGAGGCCACACACTTGATGAGGCCAGAAAGAGGCCACACACTTGATGAGGCCAGAAAGAGGCCACACACTTGATGAGGCCAGAAAGAGGCCACACACTTGATGAGGCCAGAAAGAGGCCACACACTTGATGAGGCCAGAAAGAGGCCACACACTTGATGAGGCCAGAAAGAGGCCACACACTTGATGAGACCAGAAAGAGGCCACACACTTGATGAGACCAGAAAGAGGCCACACACACTTGATGAGGCCAGAAGGAGGCCACACACTTGATGAGACCAGAAAGAGGCCACACACTTGATGAGGCCAGAAAGAGGCCACACACTTGATGAGGCCAGAAAGAGGCCACACACTTGATGAGACCAGAAAGAGGCCACACACTTGATGAGACCAGAAAGAGGCCACACACACTTGATGAGGCCAGAAAGAGGCCACACACTTGATGAGACCAGAAAGAGGCCACACACTTGATGAGACCAGAAAGAGGCCACACACTTGATGAGACCAGAAAGAGGCCACACACACTTGATGAGGCCAGAAAGAGGCCACACACTTGATGAGACCAGAAAGAGGCCACACACTTGATGAGACCAGAAAGAGGCCACACACTTGATGAGACCAGAAAGAGGCCACACACTTGATGAGACCAGAAAGAGGCCACACACTTGATGAGACCAGAAAGAGGCCACACACTTGATGAGACCAGAAAGAGGCCACACACTTGATGAGACCAGAAAGAGGCCACACACTTGATGAGACCAGAAAGAGGCCACACACACTTGATGAGGCCAGAAAGAGGCCACACACTTGATGAGACCAGAAAGAGGCCACACACTTGATGAGACCAGAAAGAGGCCACACACTTGATGAGACCAGAAAGAGGCCACACACTTGATGAGACCAGAAAGAGGCCACACACTCGATGAGACCAGAAAGAGGCCACACACTTGATGAGGCCAGAAAGAGGCCACACACTTGATGAGACCAGAAAGAGGCCACACACTTGATGAGACCAGAAAGAGGCCACACACTTGATGAGACCAGAAAGAGGCCACACACTTGATGAGACCAGAAAGAGGCCACACACACTTGATGAGGCCAGAAAGAGGCCAGAAAGAGGCCACACACTTGATGAGACCAGAAAGAGGCCACACACTTGATGAGGCCAGAAAGAGGCCACACACTTGATGGCTCAAAAAGAAGAAAACCCCCGCATCCTTTTTTTTTCTCTCCCCCACCCCCCCACCCCCCCCCCCCAAAAAAAAGGCAGCAACATTTGCTCTATTATTGATATTAAAGCGACTAAGATTAATGTTTTTAAAGAAATCTAGTTTTTATGGCATTCATTAGTTCACTGTGTCTCGCTCTCGCATTTCTTGGACGTTACCTGTCGTTGAGACGTTACTACATTGGGTAAAAGTGCAGAATTGTGACGAGGAGACCAAAGCTTGTATTGATTCTATTTATATACAGAGGTGAGAGGGAAACATTCAATATTGAACGTACATTTATTAATAAGCCTAATGCAAAGGCAAAAGTAGAGCTTAAATTGACTCATACTGAAATATAAATTATACTAGAATCAATGAATGAATTAAAATTAACATTTTAAAAGACAATCATTCTAAAGAAACAGTTTGACTACTCAAAGCTGATATTTTAAAGATGCAAGTAAAGTATTTTATTTTACAATGTACTAACCATTTCAACAAACGCAATACAACAATGATAACAAATACATTTTCACGACAAACGATATAAATGTACTAAACGTCCGTTGCCTTTAATAAGATTTCATTGACCATTTGTTTTGTTACATAACTCTAGTAATACTTTCTAGTGGTTATTGTTACATCACTCTAGTGCAGTATTCTAGTACTTATTGCTCATATAAACAATCAAGCGTACCTTTTGGTTAAAAAAAAAGGTACGAAAGGCAACATACAAGCAACATCCCATTTTGGCAATTAATTGTCAACCACTTATTTAGCCACGAAGAACGAGGTTGCCAGATTTCTTTTCCTTCGTCAATAAACTAGACTGGCCAACTAAGAGTAACACAATATTCAATTGGCTCGAGTATTGATCACGACAATTTCATACTTAGAGCTCTTCCTGTAAAACTAAATCGATCTTGCCTGGCTTATTACAATTCTTTAAGACCTAATTAGAGACTTCATTTGTAATCATCAGTTTAGGTCGCGTGGTTTTTGTTGCAGCCGATGGAAGATGATCAGTATTTTTTTGATTATGTAAATGTGGCTTTGATCATGTATTTGTACTAATTTGTAGCATTAATGATGTAAATAAACATTAATTTCGTAACGTAGCATTGATCATGTGATCTTTGAATATAAGTGAAACATTGTTTTATATTCAACCAGCCGAATATGACCTGCGGCCAACGGGCCGGGTTTACCCGATTTTTAATAGAGTTTCGCTCTTTAATAGGGATAAATTTAGATATTTCTTTTTTTTTTACCACCCACCCACCCTCGGTTGTGTGTGTGTGTGGGAGTGACATTGAACACTACGTTCTATGGCATGATCTAAGGAACAATTATACCAAGTTTTAATCAAGATTGGTAGAACGGTTTATGATTTCTATGCGGGACACAGACCTACATTCGCCATACATTCTGCTTGATATATTCAATTGTTTTAGACACTTTCTACACATTCAAAATCTTGAGTTCTTATAAGGAAGACAGTGCCACATATTAAAAGTTCATAAGCTCACCTGTGACCTTCAAAATGTTTAGTTCTTATAAGGAAGACAATGCAAGATATTAAAAGTTCATAAGCTCACCTGTGACCTTCAAAATGTTTAGTTCTTATAAGGAAGACAGTGCAAGATATTAAAAGTTCAAAAGCTTACCTGTGACCTTCAAAATCTTGAGTTCTTATAAGGAAGACAGAGTCAGATATTAAAAGTTCATAAGCTCACCTGTGACCTTCAAAATCTTTAGTTCTTATAAGGAAGACAGTGCAAGATGTTATAACTTCATAAGCTCATCTGCATAAACATAACGACTTGTACACATGAGACAACTGTGTACATAAACTTTATTTAAGTGTAGTACAATCTTTTTAAGTAATTGATCATTATGGACAACTGTTAGTAGTTTATTTTATACACACCTTATACAATAATGTTCTCAAATTGATCTACTTTGACTTGGTGTGTGTAATTCTTGAGTAGTTTTCTTTGTTTAGTCCAGATAGGATACCAATTCAGTTTGTATTCTGTTTAGTTTGTTTTTAAATAACATTCTATTCAGTCTGTCTCAGATCAGTAGACTTGCTAGAGGACGATGGTCAAACATTGTGGACGAAGTGGGCCAGGCTTTAGAGGCTAAAGGTCAGATGACC
>JAZGLO010002262.1:2927500-2982500 GCA_036873155.1 Biomphalaria sudanica | reverse complement strand
TAACTTTTACGTCTGTAAAATGAATCTAAATAATAAATGATCCCTTGGTACTTCCAACAATGCATGATTCTTAAAGTAAGTAACCGGATAAGAATGACGAAACTAATCTAGTGTGACGAAAATCCTCAGCAAGTCATTAGACATTATTGTGTGTGAATTGAAAGCTTATTATGGTGTTGGCAGTACAAGTAGATAGGTTTTTGTCACTTAAAACACACTTTAGAATTTAACAACTAGTACGTGGATATCATAATTTCTGTCTATCTATCTATCTATCTATCTATCTATCTATCTATCTATCTATCTATCTATCTATCTATCTATCGATCTATCTATCTATCTATCTATCTATCTGGTATATTGCGATTGTGAAATAGTAGTTTCAACAGTTATACATTCTAAGACCCAAACGACACAGACAGAAGTATGTGTGAATAAAGGGCAAAGCCAATAGCCACTGGGACTCTACTAAAACCTGACGAGAATTACAAAACTAAAGAGATTTGTTCAATTATTGCTTTAATATTATACTTCTATCTACAGAGTGAGATGACTTCAAAAGGAGGCTTGTTTTTAGTGCAAAAAGTTATAGTAAAGTTAAAAATCACGACTAATGTTTACAAAATAAAAAAGAGCAACAACAATAATTTAGGATAACATTTTTTACCCATGTTTTTGTTTTTGTACTAGACCCCCCCCCCCTCTCGCTAATTAAGAAACTTGAGGTTAAAACGATAATCGGTGACAAAAAAAAAAAGATTTGGCGTTACGTCAATCTGCATTGAAATGGTTTTGATCTGATATTATAATCGAGGCTGCATCCATAAAATAATTTGTTCGTACTATGTACTCTTAGAAATCTTCAGTCTGATTTTCCACACTGCTACGAACTAATACCGTTACTACAGGTAGTCCTGAGACATGTATAGATTAATCCAGTTGCAAAGTATATTCACTGCAGCATCAAAACCATCTCACAGATACCCTCCCTGCCTCCACACGAGAGTGGACCAGAGCGTTCAGAGAATGTTAGAGGAACATGGAAGACTCTGGATAAAAGTAAAACCTCAACAAAACGTTCCTCTTCCGTCTTATCGCTTGACATGGTTTCTCTCTTTCTGTACCGCTCTCTCTATTTCAGAGTTTCAAGTTACGCGGCTAACTAATTTCCGGTTTGTGCGCTCCGAGTTTCACATTTCAGTCTCGGAAACACACGCACGCGCTGTCTCGTAAGCGCGCGCATCGACACACGTGGAGACACATCCCATGTAGATTCTATTGGATTGCATTGATTTCGCCGAACTGAATTATAGCCCTTTGTATGGTAGATCTATTTATACGAGGTCAAGGGCTTTGGCCTGTACAGTTTTTTTGACGTTACTATAAATAGTTGAATTGAAAGTTGATTATGTTCAAAAGCACCCAGAGGCAAAAAAATAGCGCCAGGGATAAAAGTGTCTTCCTATTAGCCAGCGACTTAACTCACGTGAAAAAAACTTAAGAAAGATGGATATATACTCGGCATGGAATTTTGGGTATTCTTACTGACATAAAAATCAAAAGACTTTCATGGCTAGGTAGCTAGGTCTGACCTCTCAAAATATGCACCATATCATCTCAACATATACACAATGACTCATAAGAGTGTAGACATATTGAATAAATGTCATCTGTATCTGTACAGCGATCATTGAAATAATCGCTAGTAAAACAATGAACCGAGATCTCAAGAATAAAACAAGAATTTTTAAATGGCGTCATGACCTGAAAGATCAACCTGAAAAGCCCACGAGTCACAATTATAGCTCTAACAAACTCAAAGATTCTATGTAGAGACCATTGAAGCAATGCTAGTCTACTATGTACCTTCATGTCATGCATTAAAAAATTTCTACTTGTACTTATCTTCTTATCTTATATAATACAGACGTTACTTCAAAAAAGAAGATGATTACGTCCTACGCGTCATGCATTTAGTCATGCATATTAACCAATGACTTAAATTCTGCCAAGTCACTGGTTTTTCTGGCTAGCTCAGGCAACCCATTCCATGCTCTAATAGCACTAGGGAAGAAGGAGTATTTGTACAAATTTGTCCTAGCATATGGGACGAGGAATGTGCCTTTATTTGTGTGTCTTTCAGAGTATTCTATTAAATTTTGTTTTTGTATTTGAAGATTATGGTTCAGTGTTTTATGTATAATTGCTACTTTACTTTTGAGTCTTCTGTCCTGAAGGCTTTCTAAATTTAGTGATTTTACTAATGGTGTTACTCTAGTCAAATGTGAATATTCGTTTGTTATGAATCTCACTGCTCTATTTTGTGTTTGTTCCAGTTTCTTAATGTTTTCTTGAGTTGAGGGGTCCCACACGGTGGATGCATATTCTATTATTGGCCTAACCAAGGTTAAATAACATTTTAGTTTTATGTTCTTATTTGATTTATAGAAATTTCTTTTAATAAACCCTAATGCTTTGTTGGATTTTTTATAGTTTCATCTATATGTGGATTCCATGACAGTTTTTCATTTATTATAACACCTAGGTATTTTGCGTTTTTAATAATAAGATAAGATAAGAATAAGATAAGTGGAATTAATTTGTTTTAGTTTTTTTGTTACTCTTAACAACTGACATTTTTCTTTTAAAGCCTAATGTTCACAAAAACATTGACCTGAAAATGAGGATTGTTGTAAAGTTGAAGATTGTCGAAAGTCGAATTTAGTTGATGAAGGAATTCCCATCTGACTCTGATAAAGGCATGGATTAAACATCTCACTCTATTTCCTACTCTATTTATATATTTTCTCATCCCAGAATTCAGCCAGTCGCCATGCAGTACGAATGTCATCCAAATAATTTGTTTTCTGTTCACTTCAGCTTCTAGAAGCTTCGAGGAATGAACTATTCTACAGGATAAGATATCAACTACATCTATGATGACGTGAGATGAATGTGTCTATACAAATCTAAATTGTCTGGGGGTCCATTATGACGATAACTTTAACAAATGGATAGCACCGTACAGCCTATATTCTTCTGGGGCAAAAGTTACTACCGGAAAAAAAAACAATGAAACAAACTTTGAACTCAGCGATCCAAGTGCTTATAAAAATAGGTGTTATGGCCTAAAAAAATGTGTTAGCGAACGACCTAAATCTCTAAACAAGGCCTATATATCTCCTTCACTTTCTCTGCAAAACAAAATTAATTGATTGCGACTAAATGATGAACTAGTTGGTTCATTTTTGTTGTTGTCATCGATAATGATTAATTGTGCAAAGATTTAACTTGACCTGAGAATGTAAAGTGTGAGATATTACGTGTACAGGATTCCACTCAGACAAACAGAATGAATTGATATAACATATAAAAAGGTAAAAAACCCATTTCAGACCTTCACATCTCTGTGGCAGAGAATATTAATGGTCATCTGTTGCTGTGGCCCACGGTTAACGGAGATTGATATATGCTTTATCATAAGAATACGTTTAAAAGACCCACACACGTATTCTCGAAGATAGTTTTTAAACGTGGGTACATATTTATGTAAACGCTTCAAAACCATTACTAAAACAAATGAAAATGTATAATTAACTTTACAGCCTGTTGAAACATACAGCGCCATCCGTTCACTACGAAAAAAAAAAAGGAAAGTTTAAAACGCTAAAAACAAGCCAGTAGTTGAAACAATGGACAATTAAATAATGTTCCCTTTCTATTTTGATTGACAATAAAAACATTTTGTCATGGTTTTTCGTTTGTTTGTTTTTTTGGAAATGTAATTTAAAAAAAAAAAAAACACGACAAAAAGGGACGTAAGTACATGTGTAATGGACACCAGACTTTCACGTGTCTACTACAGGAAACAATGGACACAGACTTTCACGTGTCTACTACAGGAAACAGTGGACACAGACTTTCACGTGTCTACTACAGGAAACAATGGACAACCAAATGACAATGAACAATTTCTGAATAAATGTTGACATTCTGAAAACATAAAATTTGTTTTGTCTCTTGTGTTAAGGCAATGAAGTCTTCATGAAAGAAAACGATGCTGACTCTATCAAATGTAAGCAATAGTGGACACTGAGGCTGAAGGAACAACTCAGGCCTTTGAGAGTAAATGCAACAAACAATATGCTGTGTATCACAGGGTATCAGGTATAAGATACCAGGAAAAGAAGACAAATGAGTTTGTACTTTTACAAGTGAACACTCTGGAGGAGATGCTCAATACTGTGAAGAAACAAACGCTGATCTGGTTCGGTCCTATCGTAAGACATGACTGACTGTCAAAAGTGATCCTCCAAGGTACAGCGGAGGGAGCACGAAGAAAGGGTCGCCCAAACAAAAAAGTGGCTACACAATGTACAAGAATGCCCCGACTTCTCCGAGAGATTTGGTGACACACAGAACTGTTCCAGCATCCCCTTAAGACGAAAGTCAAGAGACAGAAGAAAGAGATATGGATTAACCATTGTCCAATTTATTAAAAGTAATTATCTCCACTTTACTTTTAATTTCCTATAAAATGTAAATACATTTATTTGTGAATTCTTTGTGAACTCTGTTTTTAATTCAGCCAGCTGCTGGTGGAGGAAGACATGCTTAAACATTTCCCAAAGGGCCTTCACTCCTACAGTCCGTTCATTTTAGTTTTCTTTAACAGTAAGTCGGTCTGGAAGCTTCAAGTATCTCTAATCCATGAAAGAGAGAGAGAGAGAGAGAGAGAGAGAGAGAGAGAATGTTAGAGAGATTCGTGGTTCGAAATATGCGTTCCCTGGTCTAGGGAATCTACGGCATTGAATTAACCCCGTCCTAAAAATTTTTTTTCATTAACCGTGGCCTTTATAGGTCACATCACAGATAACGAGACTCGAAACAGGATCACAAAGGACATTTGGCCTTACGATGACCTGCTGCACACTGCTGAAAAACGCAAACGAAAAATGTATAACCATATCAGAAGGTCGTCAGGGTTCACAAAGACCTTCCTTCAGGGAACATTACCAGGAAAACTAATAAGTGGTAGAGAGCGAGAGAGAGAGCGATGGGCAGACAACATCAAACAATGGAAGGGGCTTCATTGAAACAGATTCTATTCCATGCAAAAGATGTAAAGTCTGTATTTGATCAGAAATGATTCAGGAGACGAAGAAGAAGAATTAACACCTGATACGTTTCACAGGAAACATCTTTTCTCAAGAAGAGCTAAGTGTTATTTTCTTACTAAAGCACATTGTTATTTTCTTACTAAAGCACATTGTTATTTTTTTTACTAAAGCACATTGTTATTTTTTTTTACTAAAGCACAATTTGGAGAGAAAATGCAATTCTACGAGGTACCCCCCCCCCACTCCGCTAAAAAAAATGTAAAGGCCTTGATTTCTATTTTCTTTATAATTAAAAAAAGCTTGAGTCATCATG
This sequence comes from Biomphalaria sudanica, assembly GCA_036873155.1. NCBI lineage: Eukaryota > Metazoa > Mollusca > Gastropoda > Planorbidae > Biomphalaria > Biomphalaria sudanica. The sequence goes on along the minus strand of JAZGLO010002262.1, from coordinate 2,977,067 downwards.
TGGAAACTTGACAAGGTTTTGTTTGTTTGTTTGTTTTACTCTACTTTTAAGAATGGTCCTGACCAGCCCTAACTGTGTGACCCTATTCTCGGGATCAATGTCTCCTAGACGTTTACAAATGTTTGAGTTTTTGAAAAGTACAATACATTGTGTCATGACAGATTAGCTGTTAATGGTTTCTTCTAGAATGTTTCGTAGTGATTCTTGTTTTGGCTTGAGCTGAATCTCGTTTAGATTAATTATGTATAATTATAAATGTGCACAAATGAGTTGTTAATTTGATTTAATGGACTAAGAAACATTAATGATACGTTGTAATATTACATTATCAGTTAATGTACAGCGCAATTAGGATAGCAATTCGTCAAATGTATCGTCATCAACCTTTATTAAAGCTTTTAAGTAAGCCATTTATTTCAAAATAACAATAATAACAATAATAATAAACACCTAGCTTTGACACGTAATCTGATTTAGGAAGATACCCCCCCCCCCTTTACTACAACTACTCGCCTCTGGATGTTCTCTAGTCAACCGATAACCTTTGAGACAGAAATGGACTTGGACTGACAAGACGGTGGATTTTAATTGTCCAATTTTACTGTTTATTAACACACAAAAAAAAGAAATATCCGCAACCATCATTGATTGGAATTTCTCATTGGTTATTGTTAAGGGAACTACAATACATTTTGTTTTCCTTTAACGAAGCTCCACCCTGTCAGTGTCAGAGAATGAAAATTAATTCCTTTCAATAATTTATTTGTATAAAGCTCTCAACATGATTGTATAAAGCTCCCAACATGATTGTATAAAGCTCCCAACATGATTGTATAAAGCTCCCAACATGATTGTATAAAGCTCCCAACATGATTGTATAAAGCTCCCAACATGATTGTATAAAGCTCCCAACATGATTGTATAAAGCTCCCAACATGATTGTATAAAGCTCCCAACATGATTGTTTCAAGATCATTTGTGCCTGCTTTTTTTCTCTCTATATTGAAGCTACTTTGATTAACTGTGCGCCAGTGGACATACGGTTGATGCCTCGTCGACCGCTCGGATACTTAGACTCAGAGAAAGTGTCTTGCTTTGCTTATTGTGTCTCTCCCATCACGAGTAAGTTCGCTCTATAGACCTAGTTGGGGAGGAGCGCTGAGGGAAAGAAGTTTCCTCCCTTGACTCGTCCACAAAGGGACATCGCTTCCGTCGGAATTACAAAAATAGAATCACTGGTAACTCTCCTAATATTTTTTTTTTTTTTTAAAAGGGAAGTCTGCTCTTGAAGATCTAAAGTAGGTTTTAAAATTGAGCAGATCTATAGACTGGCTGGCTTAAAGATAGGAAACTGAAAGGTTTTTTTTGGTAATTTTGTGTTCAGTCTCGCTTAGTAACTCATGTTCGGAGTATGACTAAAGAAGGCCATGTATAACGTGAAGGTGAAAGGAGAAGCCATACTTTGAGTTGGTTAGCTGACACGTTAGCCATAACATCAAGACAATTGTCGACATGTCAAAATGAAAAATGCATTGTTGTAATTGCAATTAATCTGTTCTTTATAAGCTTAAATGTTATTTTTATAGTATTGATGCTGAGATGAATGATTGAAGTGATACTGAATGTTTGGACCAATACTGTTGCTGAGATGAATGATTGAAGTGAGACTGACTGTTTGGACCAAATCTATTGCTGAGATAAATGATTAAAGTGAGACTGACTGTTTGGACCAAATCTATTGCTGAGATGAATGATTGAAGTGAGACTGACTGTTTGGACCAATACTATTGCTGAGATGAATGATTGAAGTGAGACTGACTGTTTGGACCAATACTATTGCTGAGATGAATGATTGAAGTGAGACTGACTGTTTGGACCAATAATATTGCTGAGATGAATGATTGAAGTGAGACTGAATGTTTGGACCAATACTATTGCTGAGATGAATGATTGAAGTGAGACTGACTGTTTGGACCAATACTATTGCTGAGATGAATGATTGAAGTGAGACTGACTGTTTGGACCAATACTATTGCTGAGATGAATGATTGAAGTGAGACTGAATGTTTGGACCAATACTATTGCTGAGATGAATGATTGAAGTGAGACTGAATGTTTGGACCAATACTATTGCTGAGATGAATGATTGAAGTGAGACTGACTGTTTGGACCAATACTATTGCTGAGATGAATGATTGAAGTGAGACTGAATGTTTGGACCAATACTATTGCTGAGATGAATGATTGAAGTGAGACTGACTGTTTGGACCAATACTATTGCTGAGATGAATGATTGAAGTGAGACTGACTGTTTGGACCAATACTATTGCTGAGATGAATGATTGAAGTGAGACTGAATGTTTGGACCAATAGTATTGCTGAGATGAATGATTGAAGTGAGACTGAATGTTTGGACCAATACTATTGCTGAGATGAATGATTGAAGTGAGACTGAATGTTTGGACCAATACTATTGCTGAGATGAATGATTGAAGTGAGACTGAATGTTTGGACCAATACTATTGCTGAGATGAATGATTGAAGTGAGACTGAATGTTTGGACCAATACTATTGCATTATCTTAAATAGAACAAAAAAAAAAAGGAAGTGAATGGCAGGATGACACTCGCTAATATTTTCTAAGTGGCTGCTGTTTCTGGGTCAAGAAAGACAACCTATTTGGAACTAAACAACGTTTGAAGTGCCTACATCAAGAGTTGGCCATTAATGTTAGAGTCAACTCTCCAACACTGCGCATTGCTTACGTGCACTATTTGACGAGCAGGTTGCAGACGTCATCAAGAACGATCTTCTCTCCCGCGCGATCCTTCTCAGGGCGGCAGAGAATGATATTGGTCAGGGATGGAAATCGGGGGCTATCACGACAACAATAGTGGCATCCTTTCTCACTTGGAGCAGAATAGAATTTTTCAAAATCCTTAAAAAAAAGCTTATCAAAGGAGAAGAACGCACTTACTACTGTATCTCTATAATTTAGAAGTTATTTCCATTCTTCCAAATTAAATAAGTAATTACCAATAATTAATTGACTATTTAATACATTTTTTTTATTGATTCGAGTTTGTTAGATACGATAAAATAGTGTTTAAAGTTTGAGAGTGATCCTAGAATGGGTTTGTTAGAAATAGCGTGTGCATAATCTAATTGCTTTTTTAAAATTTAAATTGATATATGTATAGTCTAGGGCCAATGTATAATTGTGCAAAGTGTCAACTTGATCCAAGAATGGGAATAGGAGAAATAACATGTACAAACTTTACCCAGACAGACAGAGGGAGTTGATGTAAGCTTTGTAAAAAAAAATACGAGTTTTGGAAAACTATATTGGAATTTAGATTCTCAAAACACAAAAAGAGCGGAGTAATTTATGTACTTCTGACTTGAGTGATTTTATTGTGTTGAAGCAAACATCGGAGTTGTGGCAGAAGAAAAGGAGGTGCTACAATTGGGATCACTGGGTTAATGACGTCTTTTGAAAAGTCAGGGGTGAGTAATCCGGGAAAAAATTGGTTTGCTTACTCTGACTCAATATGGATTAGACCTAAGTTTAATGAAGACTCGTGTAGATCCTGAAATATTTTTTTTTGTTTTGTTTTTTAAACAAGAATGTCTAAATCCTGGCATCATTAGTTTGAGAGTCTCTCTTGTAGAATCTTGTATTGCACGTCGGACTATCAAAAGGTTTAGATAATAGTGAACAAATAGATGCTATCTTACTAGATTTTTCCAAGGCTTTTGACAAAGTTCACCACCATAGTTTGCTTAAAAAATTAAAATATTTCGGCATTAACGGTCCACTGCATCAGTGGATTAAAGATTTTCTGATAGGGAGAGAACAAACTGTAATAATAAATGGCTCTAAATCAACACCAATAACAGTAAACTCAGGTGTACCTCAAGGAACAGTCTTGGGTCCACTACTATTTTTAATTTACATAAATGATTTACCAAATTGCATTAGTTCAGGAACAAAAGTCAGATTATTTGCAGACGATTGCATAATATATAGAACAATAAAAACAAAACAAGACACAGATATTTTACAAAGAGAATTAGATGAATTACAGAAATGGGAATCAAATTGGAGCATGTCTTTCCACCCAGAAAAATGTCAGTTGTTAAGAGTAACAAAAAAACTAAAACAAATTAATTCCACTTATCTTATTCATGGCAAACCAGTAACACAGACTAAAAACTCAAAATACCTAGGTGTTATAATAAATGAAAAACTGTCATGGAATCCACATATTGATGAAACTATAAAAAAATCCAACAAAGCATTAGGGTTTATTAAAAGAAATTTCTATAAATCAAATAAGAACATAAAGCTAAAATGTTATTTAACCTTGGTTAGGCCAATAATAGAATATGCATCCACCGTGTGGGACCCCTCAACTCAAGAAAACATTAAGAAACTGGAACAAACACAAAATAGAGCAGTGAGATTCATAACAAACGAATATTCACATTTGACTAGGGTAACACCATTAGTAAAATCACTAAATTTAGAAAGCCTTCAGGACAGAAGACTCAAAAGTAAAGTAGCAATTATACATAAAACACTGAACCATAATCTTCAAATACAAAAACAAAATTTAATAAAATACTCTGAAAGACACAAAAATAAAGGCACATTCCTCGTCCCATATGCTAGGACAAATTTGTACAAATACTCCTTCTTCCCTAGTGCTATTAGAGCATGGAATGGGTTGCCTGAGCTAGCCAGAAAAACCAGTGACTTGGCAGAATTTAAGTCATTGGTTAATATGCATGACTAAATGCATGACGCGTAGGACGTAATCATCTTCTTTTTTGAAGTAACGTCTGTATTATATAAGATAAGAAGATAAGTAATGGAAGCCATTCCATGGGCCATAACTGCTCCTATTTTTTTTCACCCTGAATACATCAGTAGCTGTAAAGTCTAAGTTGTGGCCCTAGCGGACCTAACACTGTAGTAATCGATTTAATTCTGTGCTACCCTTTTCTATCGGATGCTGTTCCCCGTGCATTCTCTTCATTCTATGTCCCTCCTGCCTCATTCTTTTACTAAGTTTTACTTAAACACACACACACACAAGTACATGCGAACACTTCTACCATTTCTTTTTCTTGAAAGCGCCCTGCATTTCCAGTTTGCCTTTTTAGACGGGGGAGGGAGGGGTGTGTGACGTGGTGTTCTTTTTCCCTACCATTGAAACCCAAGTCATTGGTCCATTCCGAAATATGTCCCCATTCCGACATTGTGTCCTCCTGGCCTACTCTTGGCTCAACTCGGTAATGGCAGATTTTTTTTCTCTATGACATAGTGATAGACGAGCGCCCAAGAGAAGGGGAGATAAAGAGATGCGAAGGGGAGATAAATACATCTAAAATACACTAGAGAAATCAGTTTGATTTCATGTCTCCTTCTTCCCTCCCATTTCTTTCTTTTCAATTAATTTTGTTTGTTTCTTGCGCTGTTTCTTCCTCTTTCAGATTATCATTTCGTTTTTTGCTGTTCTTGTTGATTGTCAGTTTTTGCTAAAACAAAAAGTAAATGGTGAAAAATGTTGATTAAATAGTTGCCTCCAACCATCACTCATGCCAGCCAGTCAATCAGATTCTTCTAGAAATTGAAACGTTTTCATTTGGTTTGTTTTCATTTGGTTTGTTTTCTAAAATTCATACGTTCCATCAGAACTGACGATCATTCTATTGTAGTTCTAACATCAACCAAGACGCAGGTGTGTGTGTGTGTGTGTGTGTGGGCAGAAGGGTTTGAACTCACGGCTTTTGGAAACATAAAAACGAAGTAGGCCTCCTTGTAAACAGAGAGGGGACGTGGTGACTGAATGATAAAGGCGTTAGGCTTTAGAACCGATGGATCTAACCGAACCGTGTCCTTTTTTAGTGAGTCAGTGGCGGCTAGCTGGTCAACATTTCAGTGTGGATGAAATGAGACCGCTGAACAAACAAAAACTTGGCTTTGAGTGGACACAATTAAAAGAAAAGTGGCCAGAGTTTTACATTTGTGGACAACATACAGAAAGTATTTCTGATTTAATGGAGTATTTGCATTGCAGTCTGTCATTCCGAACTTGGAACATCCAACTAGTCACTATAGAAATAATGTTGTTTCTAATCAAAATGTCACCTCCTCTATGGTATTTCCATCTTTGCAATGATTTGGCCCGCGACTAGGGGGAGGGAAATTCATTTGGCCCGTAATCTATGGAAGGTTGGTCATAACTGCTATTTACATTGCTTATGAGTAACTCATTTTGTATGCTTTTGGTATGTTTGTATTGTTCTTATGTGTCTACGATAAATTTTTCAATGTCTTCTCATGTAATCGTCATCAAATTGTGCAAATCAGGCTCCATGACAACAGACTAATCAACAAAAAATCAAATATTTAGTTAATAAACTAATCGAAATTAATTAATTTTTGTGTTTCAATTCCAAGCTAAGGAAAGATAAACATTGTATAGGGAAATATCGATCAGAATCGAAAATGTGAATTTTCAGTGACTTTATCAAAGAATACAAATGTTTTAATTATTATTAAGAAAATTTTGTAATGGGTTTGGTAATAAGCATTTTCTTAAATACCATTTATTTTCACAAAATAATTCTTCCTTGTTCAAAAATTAGTCCGAAACTCATTGCCCATATAATTGTAACAGACATACATCAAAGGTCTCATTAAACAATAAGCACTTTAGTGTTACAGACGTAGAGTATGTTATTTGGTGTAATGCACAAACTGTAAGACGAATATCCTTACAGACAATAAAGATTTTTTTTTTATTATTATTATTATTATTAGCAAGATATTTAAGTGCACTATAAAGTAGGAAATAATTCTAATTACATAGTTAAAGTGTCATGACATACACGCACTAAACACATCCAACGCATTCATTTTGTATTAAATTATTTTCTACTTTTAAGTGCGCTTGAAAACAAAATGTTTCTTTTTTTATTTATTAATTTGTTTGGATATGATCAATTACGCTTAAAGTTGGTAAAACTGATTGGATATTAATACTTCTACAAATGCGCACACAAAAACGCACATTCACACACACACAGAAACAAACACATGTACTGAACTAAAAAAAAGAAACTCTGGTAATCTTTTTAAAGGGTTTTACATTGAGAAGAAGGTCAACGTTGAATGATGGTGTGTTCTCTCCATAAGGCAGCCATCTTTTTCCCATCTGTAGTAAGTCCGGTTAGGGAGACTTCAATCGCCTCCCCCCCCCCCCCAGCTTTCGTGCTAGATATAATAAAGATGTTGATTTGGTTGCGTGAAGGGTTGAGGGGGCGCTGTGTTTGTGTCCCTCTGGTGTGAATGGAGGGAGAGGGGGAGCACTATGTCATATGAAACGCTTATTGCAACATTGATGTATGTCGGTATGTCACTTGGAGTTGACCTCAACCATCTCTTGTAGCCATGGTCTGGCTGATCTCAGAGGGTCACCCACACTTGTTGCTACATGATACAGGAAAGGGGATCCTCCAGCAATGGCGTCCATCTGTAACATAGATACGTGCAATCGTGGGACGTAGACTGCCTGCTGCCCAGAGGCGTAACTAGGATGGGGGAGAATTTGAAAATCCTATGGGCCCCCACTTCAGGGGGCCCCTCAAATGAGTGGGTTTTTTTTACATTAAATGTTACACAAAATGCAGGGGCCCTAATAGAGGTTAAGCCCTCCGGGCCCCCAAACGATGTCAAATTCCTAGCTACGCCACTGCTGTTCACTACGAGTATTTATCTATATTTACTTCCATAGAGAAACTTCAAGTGATTTGACCATCACAAAAGAGATTCAAGACACCGATAGCAAAGACAAACAGTCACAAAAACTATTTCGTTCCGCTGGCAATCAAATCATAAAATAGGAACAAGCTGATATCTAACTTTTCACATGTAAATTATGAGTGAGTCTGGTGTGAATGTATATTTTGGTTTTCTTAAGTTATAATGTTTTGTTTGGTGCAATGCACAAATTGTATGACTAATTTCCTTAAGGATAATAAAGATTATTATTATTATTATTTGAAGATACTCTGTGCTAAAAAAATGTCCACAAAAGAGAGATTTTTAATGCACGAAAGAAGTACAATAATATATTCTATTCATAGTGACAAAATCCAATGACTTCTTGTAAAAGTGATTAGGTTTCTCTTGATAAGTAATCAATAATAGATTTTAAAAAAATGAATATTTTTACCCCGCCCCAATTCTTCCCTTGAACCCTCCGGAACAATTCCTGGTTACGTTAATGTATGAATCTATTCAGTGTACATACCATTCTAGTTTAAAAGACTAAATTCTAGAATCTAGACTAAAATTCTAGATGTAGTTAGAGTTACAGTTTAGATCTCGATGATTCTAGTTTGGCCAAGCTAATGACTCGTATAGCACGGAACACGCTAAATGTTCCTGAACGTCTAGATTTGTTTCTTTACCTCTTGAGTGAATATTGGCGGCAATTCTCAAACTGGCTTAGTTTCAAATTTTATTATTACATGATTAGGCCTATATTTTTAAAACTTACAACGGTCAAGTCAGACTTTTCCCTGTGTGGCCAATTAGCTAGTATTTAACTATATACTGTTTCAGAGATCCGTGTTCAGGTTACAGGTTTTATTCTTGAAGAATTTGCAGGCTAATGAATAGAGTTGTAAAAAACAGAAGTGAAGCCTAAATAAATATTATATATAACTAGTCAACCTGAAGCCCCTGCCTTCTTAACTAGTCAACCTGAAGCCTCTGCCTTCTTAACTAGTCAACCTGAAGCCCCTGCCTTCTTAACTAGTCAACCTGAAGCCTCTGCCTTCTTAACTAGTCAACCTGAAGCCCCTGCCTTCTTAACTAGTCAACCTGAAGCCTCTGCCTTCTTAACTAGTCAACCTGAAGCCCCGCCTTCTTAACTAGTCCACCTGAAGCCCCTGCCTTCTTAACAAGTCAACCTGAAGCCTTTGCCTTCTTAACTATTAATTTAATTTGTTGCAGACGTCTAGTTGTACTTCAACAGATTACACGTAAATTGTACCAAGCAACAGACATAATTACTAAACATATCTACAAGCAGACATTATTATTTATTAGCCTACTAAACATATCTACAAGCAGACATCAATGTTTATTACTAAACATATCAAGCAACAGACATCATTACTAAACATATTTACAAGCAGCCATCACTAATAACATATCAAGCAACATACATCATTATTCATTACTAAACATATCTAGAAGCAGACACATGTAGACAAGTGTATATTGATGCTGCCACACAGTTTGGTCTTAGAAAGCTGCTAAAGTAGTAAGAACATGTATTTAAGTGTTCGTCTGCCCGAAGAAGATTTTGTATCTGAAATTTAAAGACACGTTTGAGTTTACTTCCCACTTGGTGAACTGCTGCTTTGTTTTCAGATTCAGATATAAATTTAAAAGACCTCTCTATGACAACACTATAGAGAGCAATTATCTGAATGAGCTAAACACTGAAAGTTCCTGTAATGTTTGAATCTGGTTCTTAAACATATTTTACATTTCACAGTTTATAGGTTGTTGTTTTTTTTTTACTCTTTCAAAAATGCAAATTGTTCCTTCATCAGCAAGACATGTGTTCAAACAATTTTTTTTTATGAAACTCCAGAGAATTGAAAGCGTTAAGTGTCCAGTGAAGATCTTTGACCTTCTCAGAAATAAAAAAAAAAGACAAAATTTAATCTGTCCTCCATTTTTGAGCTCAAAAAGCTTCTCCATCGCATGTTGCGTTGCTGTGTACATATAGAATCAGGAAATGTCAGAATTGGGTGTAAACGTTTTTTGCCTTCTTTTGTTGAAGACATTGTATTGAAAGATATAGCAGTGAACGGTTCGAGTTAGCATGACATTAACAAGAAAAACTAGGTCTGCGTTCAGGAATATCTATTTAGTAAAATGTCTGTGTTTTGGTATGAAGTCAACAGTTACAAGAGTCAAAATAATTAGGAATATAAAGTCTAAATACTGTGATTTCCAAAACGCATTGATAATCGTATATCCTTTTTTTAAAACTTATATTGTCTAATAGTTAGTCTAATTCTAATGCTTACAGTGGCCTGTACATAAATAAAAAACATTTTTAGGGCAGTCTTTTATCCCCCAAAACTCCTTTACTCCTGTCTCTCAAAATTTCTTTCTAAATATCTCCTTCGTAAAAATTCTTACAATGCCTACCTATCCCCCTCCCACTCACAAAGAATATGTGTGGCTCTTTCTGACCTTTTGCCAACGAAGTTTGGTCACTCTCCTGTTAGCTACATTAAAACTAAATACCCAGGTTTTTTACACTATGGGTAAATAAAAAAACGATTCTTCTGTAGTACTATTTCAGATTAGATAATAAAAAGCAAACTTAGGTGTGAGAAAGAAATACCCCAAACAACTGGCAGTTCTAACCTTCAATATTTGTTTAAATTCTACTTTGCATTAGGACGTCCAACTGTTTTTTAATATTCTCAAAACTCAAACATTTCAGCTTGTAAAAACATCATGTGTCACACATACTACTTTTGAGGCGTTTTTTGCAATTATCATCCTTTCATTGCTATTAACATCTGAACAATCATCACAGTGCGCCTTCGTCTACCGTATTGATTCCCGAATCTTGATAAATAATATTTTGGAAAAATTCACAACAAACAAATGAACAAACAAACAAATGAACAAACAGACAAATGAACAAACAGACAAATGAACTAACAAACAAATGAACAAACAAACTAATGAACAAAGAAACAAAGGAGCAAACAAACAAATGAACAAACAAACACATGAACACACAAACAACTTACCGAACATTTTTGTTTTCACGAGCAAAGTTACTGGGTTAAATATAAAATGAAATGAAAGGTGCATAACAAAGAGTAATTGTATTTCAGTTATTCAAGTGACGTCCCTTTGTGGACGAATCTAAGCAGAAACTGCTTTCGATCAGCGCAGCTCCATCAGTGTGACACGGAACTTACTCTCGTGGTGGGCGGGAAATGGAATAGCTGACCGCAATAATAGGAACAAGAAGTTTCTCTTAGTACTGGTGTCAGTGTTTAATAAGGCTTGGTCTGTACATTTACGTCTATTGATGTCAGTGTGTTTCGACGCGTTGTGAGTAGATCTACATCCGTCGAAATCTGTGTTTAACCAGTATTTGTCAATTTTTAAATAGGCTCTTTATGTAGATCTACGTTTACTGATATCAATTTTAAAAAGGCTTTGTACGAAAATCTACGTCCTACTGATTCAAAAGAAAACACACTGAGGCACTAATTGTAAGCCTCTTTCACTTTACTCTTGTTAGGATCAGGTAACATTGGTTGAATCAATTAGAAATTGAAAGATCTTTTTGGTATGTTTGGGTTAAAATACCAAGCTTCTATCATGGTCAAAAAACCAATCACACTCACTCTCTCTCTCTCTTTCTCTCCCACACACACATAATAATGCATAAAATACTGAACCATAACTTACAAATAAAAAAAAAAAATGAAATACTCAGAAAGACACAAAGATAAAGTCACATTTCTTATTCAGTATGCTAGGACAAAGTCGTACAAGTGCTCCATCTCCCCTAGTGCCGTTAGAGCATGAGATGATTGCCTGAATCAGACAGGAAAACCAACAACTTATCAGAGTTTAAGTCACTGATTAAACGTATATGACTAGATTGACACATGAAATGCGTAGGACGTAATTATCTTCTCCTCTGAAGTGACATCCGTAACCTAATAAGATATGTTTTTGTTTCACGAAAAGGTTCTTTAAAAAAACAACTAATATTGTATAATCTACAGTCTCATCATTCGACTGTTCTGTTTAAAAAAACAACTAATATTGTATAATCTACAGTCTCATCATTCGACTGTTCTGTTAAAAAAACAACAACTAATATTGTATAATCTACAGTCTCATCTTTCGACTGTTCTGTTAAAAAAATTATCTACCAGAAAACTTTCCACACATTTTGTGTTCAACATTAAAACTTTGATCTACTTTATTTCGTGATCAACTTCTACTAATTAAATGAAATGTCCCCTGATGTTTTGAGACATATTTAACAACCATGATCATACATCGCTTGCATTTTCGAAAAATAACAGGCTTACAAATTTATTTAAAAAAAAACAACAAAAAACAACTAACACACACTTCCTGCAGACACCTGAAGTGCTTCAAATGGTCTCTTGCTTAGATGTGAATACATTTGAGCTTCCGTTCCTGTCATCATTCCGTTCAATAACTTCCGGTTATAAACAGTTAGCTTTTTTTTCTTCTTCTTTTGCTTCTGCTTTGAAGCAGGGGACAATACTTTTGCTGCCCGGAAACGTGATGGATGGGCGTGTTTCCTTTAAAGAATTATTTCCACTTTGTTAACATCAGAGTCTACAAAATGTTAACTCCTAAACCTCGAAGATGTCCATTCGCTGTCAATCGACCAGTTATCGATCAACATCAGAGATAATATTAGATGCCCACTTCTCTTCCCCGCTACCCCACCCCCACCCCTTTTCAAAAACCTGCGTTTATACAACTTCCCCTCTCAGCCCCCCAACCTCCAGCTTGATAATCTCCTATGCCGCGCTACAAACACGGCCATTTTGTTTTGTCTCTTTCGTTTATTTTTTGTTTCTCGAGTTCTGATTTTTTTGTTGTTTTTGTTTTTTCTGCCTGATGTCTTCCCTGCAAGCCAAATCTTGAGGATTGCTTCATTGGCTGTCCGTGTTATTGTGTACTCTCGTGCTTCAAATAAAATAGCCGGTGGTCAGTGGCTCGAGGAACAATAGCCACTTAAGCATCGGCGATAAACTTCCCCATAAAAGCTGTTACTACACGTGAGTAGTTCACTTGCTGGAAGACGTCCACTTCAGATGACCTCTTCACTGGACACAACTCAAAAGTAAAAATAAATAACCATGAAAACAAATTTCGGTTTAAAATACACTAAATTAATGATATATAATAAACATATTAACAAATTAATAAGCGCGAGGCATTCAGTGTTTAATGGAGTAAGATTTACATAACAAGCAAGTTGATATTGAAAAGAATCCAAAGAACCGACAGCCTACTTGTAGCATTGAAATCCGGTGGACCAAACAGACATGCACATAACATATAATTGAATTACTGTATGCAATAATAATAACAATAACAAGCAAAGTATTTTTATAAAAAATACTTCATTAAAAATAAAGCTTATATCGAGTGGCACTGTATGAATTATTTCGAATCAACCATTCTATTAATTTTTTAATAGATCTAGATTAACAATAATAGATTTGTGTGATTTGAAATATTTTTATTAATTGTTTTTGTTTATGTAAATTTCCTGCTTATAGCATGCTCAGTGCGCTATGCCCCAGTCACGTGGTATCTGAGAGAAGGTTTCCGTGCTGCCTTGTCAAAATGTATTGAAACAAAAAAAAAGTTGTTTAAGTCTGAATTAGAACTGGAAGGTCCACAAGGGAAAGCCGGCCTGCTTGTCACTGAGATATTCAATTACTTATAACAACAGAAGGTTTTAGAGTCTATTGTTAGTTTAAAATGTTTTAGCGAAGGACCTAATTCTCTAGACAAGGCTTATCTCCGCTTAGCTTAGGCATTTTCTGTATAAAAACAATTATTAACTAATTGGATACTTACATAGTTTGTGAACCTTTGCTGTAGTTCAAATTAAGACACTGTACAGACTACATTTGAAACATTATCAGCGTCACTGATCTAAATCTATGTCTTTTTCTTATGTATCTATTTCTTATTCGTCTCTAAAGTTCTGTACGACACTGAAAGTGTTATTTACATTTTGTTTGACACTTTCATTCTGTTCCCACTTCCTATCGGATTGTAACGCATTTGAATAAATGCAATATTAGAAGCTTCAGAGTTAAATTTATTTGATCTACAAGTAAAATGCTAGTATTTATAACTTTCATTTTTTAAAACAATATTGGACAAATATAAATTTATCGAAATAAGAGAATTAATTTTGTCACAATTTGTCACCTCGTTGAAGACCAGCAACAGGCACAATGCGTAACTTACAAGTTGATAAATACCATATACATCAATTAGACCAGATCGAGTACAACCAAAAAATGTTTGATGCGTAAAAGGCTCTAGAAATACTTTGACACTCTCGCAGTAATTATAGTTATTGTGAACGTAAACGGATATACAATCATTATCCACTGTACGTTTTGTTTCCGAATGACCAATCTGTGGCATTTTATGTCTGGAGAGATAAACTTTTCCCTTTGCAACTTCTTGTGTGACTAAAGAGGCCAATCCTTGATACACAGCTGCAATCGCAGGTTGGGCATATGTAATCACCAGGCACCGTTACATTTTCACCCTTCTTTCTGCTTCTGTTGTGTATGACATCTGCAATCTGTGACCCTTCCTTTATGCTCTCTCTCCATGTGGATCTATCCAGTGCCACCTCTTCCCAGCTGCTAGTGTCGATTTTGAAGAGCTTCATGTCGCGTTTGCATACATCCGTATAACTTAAAGATGGGTGACCAGCGGCTCTCCTGCCTTCTATTAGATCGCCATACAGGATGTCCTGAGGAAGTCGACCTACTGGCATTCCACGAACGTGGCCAAGCCAGCCGAGGCGACTGCTGCTAATAATGTATCAAGGCTGCGGGCAAAACCAAGGTTAGGAAGCTACTTATCAGTGAACTCCTGTATGCTGATGATGCAGCTATTGTGGCTGATTCTGATATTCAGCTACAGTCCCTGGTTGACAAACTATCTGCTGCTTGCCAGAAGTTCGGCTTGAGCATCAGTCAAAGCAAGACTAAGATACTTGTCCAAAACATAAATGAGCAATACACCAGAGACTCTGTCCACTTTTTTTTTGTAATCTGGAAAACGTTCTAAAGGAAACAGCCAATGAATTCAAAATACAAATTGAGATTTAACTTGTGACTTCAGTTTCCATACTTCAACGCAACTATTTCAGGTTTGTTTTTTAAAATAGTATTCCTATTTATCATTTTGCTTTTTCTTTCTATATCTATTTGATATTGACAACATCTAAATCTACACTCATATTCAAGTTCTGAACAGATTGTACTCTACAGTAGGGCTATTCCAGAGCTCAATCAAACATTGCTTAACTCCTAGTGATATCATCCAATATCATTTGTAGTTGTCCCAGTTTCTGAGAACTTCGGTCGTTACAAGACGTCACCAACATATAATGATCAACCGATGGCTTGTTGTTCCTAGTATAGGCTTCTAATGTGGAGAGCTTACTTTTGTTACATAGCTCTACCCCGCCCCAAACCCCATACAAAGTTTTCATAATAAATGTTAGTCAAGTGGTAAGGCGTTTACCAAGGGAGCATACAGACATGCCGTAACAAGAACCCGCTTACTAAATGGCACTAAATGACCTTTCTACACACACATTCACCAAAAAGTAGAGAACAATTGTCAACCCCCCCCCCTTTCAGACCTTGAGACACATGGGGAAGAGGATATTTCTCTGTCATACGGTTTAAGAGGGTGTCATGTGGCTAGCACAATCTTAGAGTTTAATATTTCAGTCTACATCGACATTTGAACTCAAGACCGACGGTGATCCATCCAAGCGCTTTAAAACTCGGCCACAATGACCCCTACTTACTCAATCAAGTAACTTTTTTAAAACTCGGCCACAATGACCCCGACTTACTCAATCAAGTAACTTTTTTTAAAACTCGGCCACAATGACCCCTACTTACTCAATCAAGTAACTTTTTTAAAACACCCACACACATCACTTTGTAAACAACAAAAAAACATTGAAACCAACAACGAATTTCACATTTCGAAGCCAAATGATATAGTTCTCTTCATTCATCTCCTAAGGTATATTTCAGACGTTCATTGTAATCAAAGAAATATATATATATAAAGCTTTGACGTCAGAATTAAATTTAAACATAGAATTGACAAAGTTAAAAGTCGACACCAAAATGTATTTTACAGTCGTCATATGAGGAGTGAGATGTATTAAACAAAAATTAAATACACTGCAAATAGAACATGATTATTTGGTCTATTTTTGGAAGATAGAATTACATAAAATACCCATACTGTCAAAATCCTACAACCAAGTTCTATAACTCTAAATAGAAAGAACGTCACACTCTGGTGTTAATTTTCACAACGAGAACAATAACAGTAACGGGGTTTCCTCCCTTAGCAGCTAGTCTCTATTTTCTGAGGGCCCTGAGCAGCCTGCAGCTATCAGATAGTCCAGGACTAATCAGCTGAGCCCAGGATATAGCCACAGGTCCGAAAGTGATTTTCTAAATTTCCAGACAAAAGGGAAAGAAGACACACACACACATTTCTGGACAAATTGGTCATTTTTTTTTTTAAAGTAAGCTGATACTGAATTATTTTCTCGACTTATTCTGAAGTGTATATTTAGACTTTTAACTACATGGGAAATTTGTAGAGCCAGATTAATAGCTATTATTTGTCACTGCTCTGGCTTCTTCCTCTATGTTTCAAAAGGTGGGCTTCTTCCTCTATGTTTCAAAAGGTGGGCTTCTTCCTCTATGTTTCAAAAGGTGGGCTTTTTCCTCTATGTTTCAAAAGGTGGGCTTCTTCCTCTATGTTTCAAAAGGTGGGCTTCTTCCTCTATGTTTCAAAAGGTGGGCTTCTTCCTCTATGTTTCAAAAGGTGGGCTTCTTCCTCTATGTTTCAAAAGGTGGGCTTATTCATCTATATAAATAAAGTGTGCGATGCAAGGAAATATTTTATAAGACTCTGGAAAGTGTCATTGAATGTAACACTGACTCGCTATGTGTCATTGAGTGCGACTCCGACGCGCAAGGTATCGCTGAGCGTGACTCTGTCTCGCAAGGTATCATTGAATGTGACACTGACTCGTAAATTTGGTTTCACGATTTAAAAAAAAAAGTTAAATATGTGAGTCAGTAGATACATTGTCATGTCACGTGAAACACTGCACCCCTCCATTGACTTCGGACTCGAAGACCTTGCAATTAGATCTAGTGTCTATTTGTTTTCGCTCTTAGACCAGTTCGTGTTCTCGATGTGCAGGCGATGTTCTATGTAGCCTTGGCTTTCCAACTTGTATCTGCATGACTCTTAGATCAGAGCTCGGTTAGAAATAACACACCATTTAGGGGACTAAGGTCCTAAGGAATATACTGAAGCCAAAACATTTCAGAAATCAATGAATTATTAATTGTACAACGCTATTTTAAACTCGCTCTGTCTAGTACAAGTTTGTACACATTATTGTTCCAACACCTAATCTTGTCTCAAGTTGAAATTGTGCACTTTTATTTCTTGTACCTGAGAAAACAAGTATTATTTAAAAAATAAAAAAAAAACAATAAGTTAAGTATGATTTTGTTTGGTATCTAACAAGGGAAAGTAATCGTACTTGATGGATGTGGTGGTATAAGTTGAATTTGTCCCCTTGAGGAGGCTTGAGCCCTGAGTGAAATTTTTTTTGATGCATTCAAAAGGCGATCAAAGTAACATTCATTCAGATACCGCCTTCTCCCCCCCCCCCCCACCCCTTTCCCAACTGGCCCAGACAAATGATAGGATCATAGGGCATTGAGAAAACTAAAAGCTTGACATTGTGCTAAACAAAAACAATTGGTAAAAACATTCTATTGGCACAGATTGTATTATTGTTAAACACAGAACTGAGCCAAACTAAATAAGACAGTTACACTAAAACTAACCTTTTTGTTTTGAAATATTTTTTTTGTTTTTCTTATTTTCTTGTTTTAAGTGAGTGAGTGTTTTGTGTGTGTGCTTGAATGTGAGGTTAGGTGAATGTGTGTTTTGAGTGTGTGCTTGAATGTGAGGTTTGGTGAATGTGTGTTTTGTGTGTGCTTGAATGTGAGGTTAGGTGAATGTTTGTTTTGTTTGTGCTTGAATGTGAGGTTAGGTGAATGTTTGTTTTGTGTTTGCATGAATGTGAGGTTTGGTGAATGTGTGTTTTGTGTGTGCTTGAATGTGAGGCTAGGTGAATGTGTATTTTGTGTGTGCTTGAATGTGAGGTTAGGTGAATGTGTGTTTTGTGTGTGCTTGAATGTGAGGCTAGGTGAATGTGTATTTTGTGTGTGCTTGAATGTGAGGTTAGGTGAATGTGTGTTTTGTGTGTGCTTGAATGTGAGGTTAGGTGAATGTGTGTTTTGCGTGTGCTTGAATGTGAGGTTAGGTGAATGTGTGTTTTGTGTGTGCTTGAATGTGAGGTTAGGTGAATGTGTGTTTTGTGTGTGCTTGAATGTGAGGTTAGGTGAATGTGTGTTTTGTGTGTGCTTGAATGTGAGGTTAGGTGAATGTGTGTTTTGTGTGTGCTTGAATGTGAGGCTAGGTGAATGTGTATTTTGTGTGTGCTTGAATGTGAGGTTAGGTGAATGTGTGTTTTGTGTGTGCTTGAATGTGAGGTTAGGTGAATGTGTGTTTTGCGTGTGCTTGAATGTGAGGTTAGGTGAATGTGTGTTTTGTGTGTGCTTGAATGTGAGGTTAGGTGAATGTGTGTTTCACAATGTTAGCACGAGGAGTTACCCCACATAAACGATGAACTAAGAGGTTCGGAAACTTGAGGCCGCACTGACTTTTTCTTTGATATGTGAAGACAATAAATCTTTACATTTCCATGGATTAATATTTGTCTGTTCGCTAAGCACACTATCAGAGAGAAAGGGAAACTAAACTCATATTTACACCATATCTGTTAGACACTTTTGATAAGTCCTAAACCACGTGAGTGGGGGGGGGGGCACATTTGCATGATTACAAAAAAACATACATTAATAATTATCATCAATATGATTGATCATTTTTAAAAAATATAAAATGTAAAAGAAAATGAAAATGATAATTTTGTTTGATGAAAGAAAATGAATTTATAACTTAATTTTTTTAATGAAAACAGGCATATTAATAATAAGGTCTTGTAGCATTTTGACAAAATGTATTTCTTTTATTTCTCTTCTACTTCCATACTTTCTCTCTCTCTCTGTCTCTGTCTCTATCTCTCTGTCTCTCTTCCTCCCTCCATCTCTGCCTCTTGTTTTTGCCCTCTGGAAATGTCCACATCATCAATCAATTATTTATTTTCTCTTCGTTTTCTGTTTTCTGTCAGTACTGATGGATTTAATCTGTCCCTTGTCCTCATTTATCAGTTCTTATGACAGGAAGCCAGAGCCAGACTTAGAATGGGTTACATATTTATAGCAAACACACCTCAGAACAGAACAGACAATTGTCAATAGCAACGCCATTGAAATGAGTATTCTAAACATATATATCAATAGCTAATGTGCATAAAGAAAACAAACTTGTTAATGTTATCAGAAGATGCTAGAAGTTGTCAGCGTATAAGTGAGGGGGGGGGGGAAGGAATGAGGGTTAACTAATGAGTCCAGTCA
The DNA here is from genome assembly GCA_036873155.1 of Biomphalaria sudanica. Taxonomy (NCBI): domain Eukaryota; kingdom Metazoa; phylum Mollusca; class Gastropoda; family Planorbidae; genus Biomphalaria; species Biomphalaria sudanica. The sequence continues at coordinate 2,957,582 of JAZGLO010002262.1, read as the reverse complement.
GCACTAGATGACACCTGGACTCAACTGAGAATAATAAAGATGGTAGCACTTTGCTTTATGTACATAACGTTAAATTGAAGTTTAGCCTAAAAACAGAGGAACTTCATATCTGAATGAGGTCCTTGTTCTTCGCCTAAAAACAGAGGAACTTCATATCTGAATGAGGTCCTTGTTCTTCGCCTAAAAACAGAGGAACTTCATATCTGAATGAGGTCCTTGTTCTTCGCCTAAAAACAGAGGAACTTCATATCTGAATGAGGTCCTTGTTCTTCGCCTAAAAACAGAGGAACTTCATATCTGAATGAGGTCCTTGTTCTTCGCCTAAAAACAGAGGAACTTCATATCTGAAAGAGGTCCTTGTTCTTCGCCTAAAAACAGAGGAACTTAATATCTGAATGAGGTCTTTGTTCTTCGCCTAAAACAGAGGAACTTAATATCTGAATACGGTCCATTTTCTCCAAAGCTGAACACTTCATGGAAAGGCACGAACAAGATACTGAGCGAGATTCCGAGCTGATACTGGCCCTACCTCATCCCTATAGAAGTCCAACTGTATGGAGAAATAATTGACCTGGAAACCACTGAGCAATTCACGTCAGATATAGGACTGGTTATCTAAACCCTCATGATATGAGAGCGCTGGACAAGAAGACTTTTTTTGAACGGGACTTAATTGTGGAACAAAACCCTATCTAACGGAGTGTTACACAAACAGAGTTCTCAGTGTAGTTGTCTACTTGCTCCTATGCATACTAGTATTACATTGTAAAATGTTTTCAAAACCTCACATTGTTTTGCTGTCATAACAAAATGATCGTTCTACGTGGTCGGATCCTTCTGTCTGGTTACTTCACAAATCAGGGGCGTAGCAAGGTACCCGTGGGCCCGGGTTCAGGAAAACGACAAGTGATACACAAATTTTGGCAATGACTAAAGATCGCCTTTGTTTGATTTTAATGTTGAGTTCTATGCCTTTGTCTTTCCAAATTGTTTTAGTTTTTGCAAGTATTTCTGTGGATTGTGCAACTCTGGCCAGTAATGCAGGTTTGGTTTTTTCGTTTGAAACGATAGTTCTGAAGTATTTAAAACTATTGCTAGTTTTTGGCCTCCAACACTGATCTTTATTTTAAATAGTCGAAATGTGCGTATTTTTTTCGTCATTCATTTGCACACCAAATGCTGTGAAAATCTTGTCTCTGCCATACTTTTCTAGTGACGTTTACCTACACCAAAATACTTTCCTTTGCACCCCTTTAAGTAGCTATGGAGCCTGGACAGGCCCTCCCCATCCCCAGATGAGCCCGATTATACCTGCACTATACACAAAGACACAGGAGATTAAAAAAAAAGAATTTTTAAAGTAAGAAATGTGTTCTCTAAGTTTAACTAACACATTCTGAAATAGACAAGGGACATAATAACGGTTACGTATTTCAAGAAAGTTAACCTCCAACTCAAGAACAAATTGAGAGAATATGTTACTGACCTAAGGAATGATAGGATGATACGTTAAATTATAAAATATTTCTGTATAAAATATCACGTGGCATTCTATTATTGGACACACGTTGATTAACGAACTTAATTAGAGATGAAAGGAAGATTTGTTTTCTCCCCTTGCAGTGACAGCTGAGTTGTCTGTCGAAGGGAAAACTAGCTGTAGAGACATCGCTGTGGAGTTTCTTCTTGAACTTTAAGAAACAGCACCCAACCTATTACCCTGTCTCATCTTATCTTCTTATCTTACATAATACAGACGTTACTTCAAAAAAGAAGATGATTACGTCCTACGCGTCATGCATTTAGTCATGCATATTAACCAATGACTTAAATTCTGCCAAGTCACTGGTTTTCCTGGCTAGCTCAGACAACCCATTCCATGCTCTAATAGCACTAGGGAAGAAGGAGTAACTGTACAGATTTGTCCTAGCATATGGGATGTGGAATGTGCCTTTATCTTTGTGTCTTTCAGAGTATTTTATTAAATTTTGTTTTTGTATTTGAAGATTATGGTTCAGTGTTTTATGTATAATTGCTACTTTACTTTTGAGTCTCAGGTTGTAGAAGTAGGGAGTTTCTTCTTGAACTTTAAGAAACAGCACCCAACCTATTACCCTGTCTCAGGTTGTAGAAGTAGGGAGTTTCTTCTTGAACTTTAAGAAACAGCACCCAACCTATTACCCTGTCCCAGGTTGTAGAAGTAGGGAGTTTCTTCTTGAACTTTAAGAAACAGCACCCAACCTATTACCCTGTCCCAGGTTGTAGAAGTAGGGAGTTTCTTCTTGAACTTTAAGAAACAGCACCCAACCTATTACCCTGTCCCAGGTTGTAGAAGTAGGGAGTTTCTTCTTGAACTTTAAGAAACAGCACCCAACCTATTACCCTGTCTCAGGTTGTAGAAGTAGGGAGTTTCTTCTTGAACTTTAAGAAACAGCACCCAACCTATTACCCTGTCCCAGGTTGTAGAAGTAGGGAGTTTCTTCTTGAACTTTAAGAAACAGCACCCAACCTATTACCCTGTCTCAGGTTGTAGAAGTAGGGAGTTTCTTCTTGAACTTTAAGAAACAGCACCCAACCTATTACCCTGTCTCAGGTTGTAGAAGTAGGGAGTTTCTTCTTGAACTTTAAGAAACAGCACCCAACCTATTACCCTGTCCCAGGTTGTAGAAGTAGGGAGTTTCTTCTTGAACTTTAAGAAACAGCACCCAACCTATTACCCTGTCTCAGGTTGTAGAAGTAGGGAGTTTCTTCTTGAACTTTAAGAAACAGCACCCAACCTATTACCCTGTCCCAGGTTGTAGAAGTAGGGAGTTTCTTCTTGAACTTTAAGAAACAGCACCCAACCTATTACCCTGTCTCAGGTTGTAGAAGTAGGGAGTTTCTTCTTGAACTTTAAGAAACAGCACCCAACCTATTACCCTGTCTCAGGTTGTAGAAGTAGGGAGGTACTTTCAATTCATTCAACTCAAACTCAAACTCAATTCATTATAGTGAACATGCCTTTTTTACCAAATAAAAGAATAATTAAGGTGAAATTTTAGCAAGTCTATTTCTGCTTGAGTTGTAAATTTGTAGGTAAAGAAACATGTAATTGTAAGGAACTTTAATCATAATTTTAATGCCATGAATTTAGCCTTAAGGCCCTTTTTAAGGTCATCATCCCAGTTAATTGTATTATCCCACATTACACCACATGGAAGTTATTTTATTACCTTTTTAATTAACGCTAGTGTTTTCTTGACCCACTCGTGGCAGTGATCAATCGTCTTAGTTTTCTACTCACTTTATAACTTAGTAAAATTATCCAAGGGACGTTATCCAACTTTACTATTTCTTTCTTAATTTTATAATAATTTAGTCAACCCAAAATTGAATCTAAATGAATCCTAACAAAAGAAATGTTAGTAAAGAGAACTTAAATAGTACACAATGTAAACTATGAACCACTAAATGAAACATAAAATACATAAGAAATGTTTAAATCTTTAAAAAAAAAAAAAAAAAAAAAAAAATACATCAATAAATAAAAAATGTAAGAAAAAACAGCATAGCTCGTCATTTACAGCATGTAGAAATATCCCTACTGATGCCTTCTTGCTACATAAGACTAAGGTCACTAGAGTATATTCAAACGGTTATATTGTAAGACTTTTTCGTACCATCACGCTATCAGACATTATGTTGCAATGAAACAAATAGTTGACCATAACGTTAGACCTTCAACTTCACGTAGGTATTCATTTCTATTCAACCTATCACAATTTTATATGTCATTTAGATCTTAGATATAAGAAAGAAAATTATTATTTATACTGTACCAAATACATTTTAGTGTATTTTTAATGTCTAGTTAAATTTTAGCTCTACATTTGATAAAAAAAAATTTTTTTTTAAATAAAGAAGTTTTTTTTCTCCCTTTACTGAATCCAGTTCCATCTTTTTTTTTAGTCAAACTGCTAACACCGATCATAGAACCCAGACCAATCGTTATAGAAGGCCTCAACACTGACTTACTACGTCAAAGCCGGTGCCTCATTCACGACCCGTGAAGTGGTAATGAGGTATTAGCTAAATTACCCACAGATGGCAACATCACATGTCAGTGTTCAGGACTTCTATAACTACCGGTCTCGATAGAACTCATATTCCTGTTCATTCTCTGAGCCATACTCTGAATCACACTCTCATACAGAGTCCCCTTCTGATTCAAACTCTGAATCATACTCTCTATAACAAATAGTATGGTTTATATTTCGATGCTGAGATTCCGCAGCTCTTAATGAAAGAAAAAGATAAATCGTGACTTTTTTTTTTAAAGAAAACAAATTTAAAAAAATATATTAAGAAAAAACCATGGATAAAAGACAACCAATAAAGTCTGTGATTTATGTTGAACAAGAAATTGAATTTTTTTGTTTGTATCTCGTTTTCTGGGTCATGGAGATATAATTCCAACAAAGAAAAGAAAAGTTAAAGACTTAACATTAGTTATGATCGGGTTCGGGTTACATACAATAAACCACACGGTTGACTTTTCACTGGATGGAATTTAAGCTCTGCTATGGATCTAAAATTGTACAAGTGATGTGAGAACAATATATATATAATATATAAATATATTGTTACGCATTTCTGAATTTTCTGGCTAAATGTATTAGTAGGCACACAAATAAAAACACTGCAAAGAACTTGACGACTCAACTTTCAGTTTCATATAACTTTAATGACTATTAACTCTAACAATTCGTTACTGTAACATGTAGCGTAGAAGACTGTACAATATCTGTCAGTTTACAGTTAGCTATAGTTCGTTGCAATTCATCTCAACTCAACTTGCATCGAGCCGTATTCCACAGAACAGACCAACGACACACTTCCCAGTGTCGCTCCAGGTCTCCCAAAGCTGAAGCAAGTCGTACTCAAGTCTACCAAATCAGAGCCGCACACGTCTTACATCGACTGTATCGACTGTAACGGCTCAAGTCCACTGTAGTTCGCTGTATAGACTTTAACGACAGTAGTCCACTCCAGTTAACTCTACCCTAGTTAACTTGCATCGAGTCGTACACATTTCTCTTCCACTAGAGCCGCACACGTCTTACATCGTCTGTATCGAGTGTAACGGCTCACTCACGACTCCATACGACTGACTTTCACATTAACTCTCTGGCTTATATAGAGTCCCTAATCGCTCCTCCAAAGTTGCACAAACACTGCTAGTATCACCTGGAACAACAAGTGAGGAAACGTCACATCCTGTCTTTGTTTATACGCGTAGGTTCCAGAGAACACTCGCTGCTGTGTCATCTGGCCGGGGTCATACGTTGACCTCTACCTATCACTGTTCATTTGTAACAATATATATATATATATATATATATATATATATATATATATATATATATATATATATATATATATATATATATATATATATATATATATTCTATATATTGCTAAGGCCAAGGTGCAATTAAAACTGTCACATGTTAAATAGTGTCAAGGTCGCCAATAAAGTCTATTTTGTCAGAATTTTTTCCAAAGCACCAGGAAAGATTATAGGAGAGCTAAAATCAGCTCATAAAACCACAAAGGGCTAAAGTGCACTGACTTAGCAGTCATGATAATTCAGTGGAGATATCTGTAGAGGTATTCCTATGTCGCAGAGTATATAAAGGGGCTAAAGCTACAATAGTAAGTCCTCCTTTAGACAAAGGTGATATCAACTCACTCTGTTGAGTAAAAAGTTTGTTCATTCCCATACCCAACCTTGGATCAACTTTAAATTTTGCACAATCATTTCTTGTACCTGAAAAAACAACAATCAATTAAAAAAACAGCTAATTAATTAGTTAATTAAATATTAATAATTAATTATTTGTTTGGTATCAAACAAGGGAAAGAAATAGTACTTGACAGATGCTGTAATATTAGTTGGATTACTCCCCTTTATACTTTTCGGAAAATTAATCGTGTGACTTTTAAAGCGTTTCCTACGTGAAAATAATTAAGAAAAGAATAAATCGAATGCTATAGAGTGTGAAGTTCTCAAAGATTGCAGAATAAGACATGTCATAAGCATCATTAGTTTATATCTTCTATCTAGTGCTTCCCTGCAGAAGTTCCACTCACTGTCACTCTATCACTATGTGTGCTGTTTGGTAGATCTTTTCAGCTGACGTGTTCTTTGTCTCAGGTCTCTGTCTGTTAGTTCATTCCAGTGTCTTCAAAGCGTCTCATTTACTTTAATCATGCTGATGGTTAGTTCAACAATATTGTAAACTCCCTCATCTGACAGAGACATTCATTGTGTTTACATCGCTTCTGGTCATGCCTCTGGTTATGCTTTACTATTTCCGTACATCGTTTACTTTTTTTTGTTTAATTTCCTCACACTGATGGTCAACTTTGGAGTTTCCATCCACTGCAGTCTTCTCGGTCATTCAAACACAAGACTGTGTAATTCTTGTACAGAACATTTACTTGGATGCTATCTTGTTTACTTTGAAGCAAGCCATCTATATGATGTCTGACATTCACGTATTGTCCTCACTTTGAGTACCTTCGTGGCCCTTCTGGACAATGTGTTCCTACCAAACTAGTTACTAGACTATTTGTATGATCAGATTGCGACACAGACCAACCAGTGTACCAACACCTTCACCAATGTTTACTTTTTGTTCTTTTCAATGCAACTAGTGCACACACTAAAATATATTAATGTTACGCTCGACTGTACATTAAGTCCAGAGGGAAGGTTAACGAAGTATGCCAAGAAACTAGATGTATTCTAATAACTAAAGAATCTTAAAGTTGAAACCTCGACCACTTGTTATGTAAATAAAGCCAAGAGGCCGGTTTAAAAAAAACAATATTCGAAGAAAAGATAAAGAGTTAATTTCTACCTTGCAGGTCTTTTTAAACTACTATAATATAAAGTAAGGCTATCGAGCATTGTGGTCATTGTGGGTCCATACAGTCCTTCTTTAACTTAAAGTAAGACTATGGAGATATTGAGTCATTGTGGGTCCATACTGTTCTACTATAACATAAAGTAAGACCACGGGATTATATGGGGTCATTGTGGGTCCATTCAGTGCTAACAGCTCATTTTTGATAGATTAAGTGATAAATATTTATACAATTCGTATTGCAATTATTGTCACTGTGGTTTCAAATTATTTTCAAGTTTTAGCCTTGTGAATTGAGTTTGGAATGTAACAAAAATTTCTGTCACTAAACGCTGTTTCTTTTCAGTGTAACGCATGTGTGTTTTATGTTGATAAGACTCTAAGAACACAGTTGATCAAGTACTTCTAGTCTCAAAGAAAACAACGTGACAGATATTTATTAACGTCCCACTGAACAAACAACTTTTCTTGCATTATGGAATTTATTCTAAAAGTCACGAGCGATCTAACAAATCTGAGTATATCAATTTGATGCTGACTCTGGACACCGGCTGGACAGCGGATAAACTCACCCTTCCCCTCTCTTACACACCTTGACCGTGTGTAAAAGGAGCCTGCAGTTGTCCAATTCAATAGAGGGTTAACACATTTTGCTGGGCTGGGCCCAAGAAGAAACTGTAACCAGATCCTCGAGACTAAACTAGATCTATGTGTTTATTGAATAGACGAGACGGACAAGTAACAATGTTACAAAGTGAAAGTGTTACATACATAAGTGAATCATGGAGCTAGAAAGAGAGAATGAGAGAAACTAAAACAATTTCGGTTCAATTCGGTTATGGAACCGTGACACCGTCAGCTGTTAGAAAATATGCAGCTGTATGGACAATATGATTCGGCCAGCTAGGAAGGTTTATTTGTACGATTAGTTATTGGTATGTTCATTACATGGACATCTAGATCTAACACTAGTCCTAAAGTTCAGATTTAGAACTCTAAAGATGTAGTCAAGATCTACTCCAAGATAATATAAAACAAATTTTAATCAGCTTTATATTTTTTGTTATCGCATTTACGGTAATACAGTTGACTACGCCATATTGGCTCTACACCTAGATATAGTCTCCAGCCAAATTTACATTTATTTTTTTTTTACTTTGAAAAATTATAACGGTCAAACTAGAGTGTTCCCCCCCCCCCTGTGGCCAACGAGCTTGTAATTCTTTTCTCAGCGATATACATCAACTGTAAATTTCTAGGATAATCGTTAAAGCCGTTTTTGAGATCAGCTGTCAACCCACCGTGGTGTCATAAATGTAATGAGGTAATGTAAAAATGAGTGAACAAGTATATTGATGTCAGTGTGTGTGTGAGAGAGAGACAGAGAGAGAGAAGGAAAAAAAAATGTTTTGCAATGTCCGTCTGTTATAGACCTGGTTAATTAGAATGCAGGCTCACGAGTCCAGTTTGATTGGGCAGTTGTCTACAAATGTCACTAATGGACTTGATACACGATCTTCTTTTCTTTTCTTTAATCAAATGTCTGCCACAGACATTGTATGACAAATTTCTGCCACAGACACTGTATGTCAAATTTCTGATTGTACGTTAGTGTAAGATGTAATGGAAGACTGTTGTTCAGCGTACAAGGAAAAAAACTCGTGTTGGGTTGTGTATGTGTTTTCTTAATGTAATTGTAATTCTATTTCTTGGCCGTTATATCTGTCTTAATACCTTGAATGTCTGGCTAATTTATTTTCGTGTTAATAAGATAAGATAAGATAACTTTTATTGGTCCAATCAAATAGAAATTCAGTTTGACTACAAGTGACCATCTAAGCGTAACCTTTGTAACAATAACAACATAGATGCAACTACGAACAACATTCAAGCATAAGCTCCTTTGAATGGTTTTTTTGCTTTTTTTTTAAAGACTAAAATGACAATGATTATTGTCTGGACGTGTGCTATGCGCTCTGAGCTTTCGTCTCAATGGTCTCAAGCCTGAACCCTGCCCGTCGTCATCCTCCGTTGTCCTGCGGGAGGTTTGGGCTAGGATGTAATCATCTTCAATTCTGAAGGAGCAACAGAAACATGTCAACAAAATGACCTTTAAACTTCCCATCTTAGGATTAAAGGGCAGATGATGTAAACCTGCACATTACGTCACATTAAAGTTCTCTATTGTCTCCTCTTCTCTTCTTTGATGACATATTTTTAAACTGCTGGGTATACAATTTAAATACGTGTGCAGGGTACAGCTTCACATTCTCTTAAACCGCTCACTGTAATCCATTGCTTATACTTTGTTACTCAGCCTATGTCTAGTTTACTTGGACTATTAAATACTAAGCCTCTGACGTTCTTGATACCATGAGTACCGGATGTGCTGATGGATTAATCCAATCCTACTTTCAATAGAATGATGAAAGAAAAACGTGTACAACGAGGAACGAGGACGCCATAACAAAAGACGGCATTCGAAAGTTGATGTCGCTAACGTAAAGGAAATAGAATCTCAAATCGAGGCTTAATAGCAGACGGCCGAAACAGGAAGTCCGAATAGTAGTATATAGGTCAGCATTCCAAGATGTTTCGTTGACCTCGCTTTCATGCTTGCTCCAAAGATCATCATTACTTCTCCAAAGTATCTCCTGTCCCTTGTAGTCCATCTAAATAAATTGTGCTTTTAGCAGCAGTCGATAATAGAGTTAGCAAAGCGGCAAAGACAATTTCAAAAATTTCTTTTTTTTCCCCATAACAAGCGAGGCGAGGATTAGTGTTAAGGAAAAAAAATCTCATTTGCAGTCACCGGTTTTCTAAATGTATGATTTTAAGAGTAAACCTTGACATTGGAACAGAAAAATGATATGTCATGTTAAACGGAGTAAATATGACGGCTTCTATATTGTATTTTAGACAATTTAATGTGAACACTTTATGTTAGGCATTGGTCTTGAATTTTTCTACAAAATCTGATTTGGCAGATAAAGAGAACATGAAAAATAGTCTTTGAAGGATGTTTAATATTAAACAAATTCGTGTTGATCTAAACCACAATAATGACTACAACAGATGTTAAATATATGAACACTTGCTATGGTCATAACATGATTGTGCTATAGTGCGCCTGTAGTTTCTCCTTCGTTATACATACAGACACTGATTACATACATAGTAGTAATACATACTACATAGATATGAAAGTGATTACATACATACTACATAGATATGAAAGTGATTACATACATACTACTTAGATATGAAAGTGATTACATACATACTACATAGATGTGAAACTGATTACATACATACTACATAGATATGAAACTGATTACATACATAGATATGGAACTAATTACATACATACTACATAGATATGAAACTGATTACATATACATAATACATATATATATGAAACTGATTACATGCATACTACATAGATATAAAACTGATGCATGCATGCTGCATAGATATAGTTGGTTCGAATGTTTCTGGAATAGTTTATGATCGGCTTTAAAACTGATCTGTTAGATAAGATTTATTTTAATGGTTGGAGTCGTTTGGATTCAACTATCAATGATCTGGCAGTCGAATTTAGAGAGTAAAGTGCACGATCTACTTCAATCCTCGATGTAAAAAAAAATATGATTGCTTGGTAGCAGAATTAAATTACAGTTTCATAGTGACACGTAATATAGTGTCAGAAGTATGTTTAATTTACAAAAAGTTGTTAATTAATGTCATACACATTAGAATTGATACAAAAAATTTGAATATAAAACGTTTAATTTACAATGTTGTTAAATAAGACAGATTAGAACATTAGAATTGATAAATAAAATATTTTACTATGAAACACAATGTACAATGCTTTAGAAACACATGAATACAACTCTGAAATAAATTCAGAAGCTAACGGGTTTAACTTGTAAAAAAAAAAGAAGTTCTACTGTCTTCCTGAATTCTCCGAACATTTGAAACTATTTACTCTGTAAACCTTTTTCCAACATTAAAGTCAGGGCCGACTGTTGACGTGGAAATCCCTTGGTCTCAGTGAAGATCTCTTGTGGATACGAAATGACGTCATCAGAAACTGTGAACTTTTCCCGTGACGCGGCGATTCCTCTCTTTTGTTTTCTATCGACTTTTCCCACCGGATACGTGCTGGAATCCATTCTGTTGTGAAGGATTGGAAGGATTTGTAAGCTCCAGATTGTGTCCGTGATCGAGATATACTGAGGTCAGCGCTGACCTGGCCTCTCTGTCATACACTTTTAGAAGATCTAATCACGACAGCGGAAATACTTTCCAGTTGGACCAAGTGTGCATGGTGCCTATTGAGTTATAGAACAAAATATGGATGAGTTTCAATGGAAACGTTTAGAATTACATCCAACCTACATCTGATTGCTTATAGTCTCTACTTTGGCGAAATTGCTTTCCATAATTATACTTGTATTAAAAAAAGAACATTTTTCGGTAAACTACAAAGAATTTTGAATTTCGATCGTAGTTGCGCCAGAGAATCTGAAGCATGTTTTATAATAGTAATATTTTCGCTATGTTTTTGTGATAGCAAGTAATAAGGAAATAGGAAAACCAATTTTGTAGGATACCAATTTTTTTTCCAACTCGTTAACAAGGCTGTTAGTATGAACAGATTACCTCCCTTCTTTTATTCATTTACCAATTAAATAAAGAAACAAGTTAAATATTTAAAAATAAAATTTAAAAGGGCTGATCTCTCTCTCTCTCTCTCTCTCTCTATATATATATATATATATATATATATATATATATATATATATATATATATTAGGGGTGCACCGGATAGTACTTTTTGATATCCGGCCGGAGCCGGATATGACCGGATAGTCAAATTTGATATTCGGCCGGTGCCGGAGCCGGAGCCGAATACCTAAGTTCCCTCGAAAGGTGTGACCACTAGAGAGTGTCTATACGCTGACATTAAACCTACGTCCATCGTATTTAACTTGTGGTTACCTACCTATAAAAAACTCAATGTGATGGACTAAACAAATAAAAGGGGGTGGGAGTTGTTCATCTCTACCTCTGGAGATATACCCGCACAGCTAGACAGACGTCTGGTCAGCATGACGTAGTCAAGGAATGTAACATTTTAACATGTTAACTAACTTACTCAAAGGTCAAGACAAATTGAAAAAAGTGCCAGCCATTGCATCTCTGTATGTAAAGCGCATTTATGATGTAAAGTTTCATCTCTATTTATATTAGGTTATTAACATGCCTTGTCTTTATAATAAACGATGTTTGGTGCATATTTATAATGGCTCTATTTTTAAGCACATTATTTTGTTTTCATATAAAAATTAATACATTCTATAACAGACAGTAATGGAACGAGGTCCACTTTATGCATATTAAATAGGTGTATTTTTACTATCCGGTTTACTATCCGGTAGTGATATCCGACCGGAGCCGGATAGCACCGGATAGTAAAAAATGCCGGATATTCGCCAGAAGCCGGAGCCGGAGGGACTATCCGGTGCACCCCTAATATATATATATATATATATATATATATATAAAAGGAAAAAAACGCACAATTATTGCACGATTCGTCGCCCTTTTTTCTATATACAGCAAAATCCATTAATTTTCATGTATAAAACTCAGATAAATTTTAGGCCTAGAAATATGAATAAAAACTACAAGATGTTTTAAAACTTAGTGTAATGTTATTTTACCGCTGAAACCCTAGCGTGTTAAAACATCACAAAACGCGGCTTACACCAGGCCATGAAATTCGGTCCTTTGAGTCTAAATGTCACCAAAGTCCTCAAATCACGTTTTCATTCAAATCCTTTCTACGTCACAACTTGACCTCGTCTTTTCAATTTTATTTGACCAGTTAAGTTCCAATAGTCCTGTAATGGTCCTGTAATGGTCCCTACTTCTGGCTATATTAAGGTGATTTCCTTTTCGGCCAGTCTGATTAACGAGGTTGTCCACGGTCAGGTTGTCCGCAGCCACGCAACTCGGCTCTCGGGGTAAGTGCTGTTGAGTCTTGTTCTGCCAGGCCCACTCCAAACTCTTGCCTGTCCGTCCCTGACACAGATGACCATTTGGAGTAGCCAGTCGGCCACTGAGTGACGGTTGAAGGTCAATAAAGCAGAATATTTTTTCTCAGTGTCTCTTGTTCATCTTCGTGTTGTTAATGGACTTAAACAAAAATATATTTTACATTGTACAGAATCGTGCAGTTATCATGAAATGGAGCTCTAAGTATTGAATGTTTTTCGTAAAAGATAATAAAAATAAAAGATTAAAAACAAGATATCATGTCTGAAATTCTATGTAACTGTATAAGGCTTTTCTTCGAGTCCGAAGATTAATGAAGAGTGCATATTTTTATGTGCTACGCAGCCCCAGCTGCGATTTACATATTTTGCTACACCCAACCTAGACATTACCATTGTCCGCCGATTTAGGTTATCTTTTCGCCGTCTACGTCTGTCCTCGGCAGTGAATTTTCTTTTGGTCTCAAATGTGTATCCCAAGGATTTGTAAGTGATCTCCAGCTGTCTCGTTCTAAATCCTTCTTCTGCCAGGTGCTCTCTTCTATGTCTGTTAAAGCAAGTTGGCGCCTAAGCTGTCATTAAAGCGTTTTTTAGGGCAATTCTATTATGTTGACCACTTTGCATCTCACCAAAAAAGACTGCCTTTGGCGTATGTTCGCCCCCTCCCCATACAGTATACGTGTCCTGCCCAGCGTAACTGTCGGACTTAAAGATATCCCACAACATTGTCCATACCGACATTCGCAAGAACATCGCAGTTTGTAGCGCAATAAATGTATATTTTTAATAGGTGTCTTTTACGGTCCAAATATAGTGCTGTAGAGTGATTCGAATGCAGAATGATGCGGATCCAGAATAAAGAACAAAACATTACTGAGACTATCTATATAAGCTATTGGCCCAAGACGTGGATACAATGTTATACACAATTTTAGAAGTCCTCAAGGCATGAAGCATCGAAAGATTAGAATAACGATTTGTTGTTTAATTAAAACAGCATGAGAAATCAAACCACAAAAAATTTAAATAACGAAACTATTCTTACAAGCCATAGATTTCTACCAAGTAAATCAAAAAGTTGTCTTTTGCTATTTTGTAAGTTTATTGCTAAGTATGTCAGATAAATAACACCGTCAAAGGAGTAATTTCTCATTGTGACACATGAGGGCATTTTAAGGTGTTGAATATACGTGACCATTAATGTTGTGATTTTCATGCTGTTAGTGTCAACAATGCTGTATATCGGATATAAATACTACACTTTCACGAAAAACGTATAGTGTTTTGTATCTTGTAAAGTCTTGTTACTAAAGCACGTCACTTTTTTATGAGACACTGTGACGTAGTCTATGTGACATTGTAAAATTGTCTTTGTGACACTGTAACATAGTTTATGTGACACTGTGACATTCTGAAATGGTCAATGTGACACTGTGACATATTCTATGTGACATTGTGCAATTGTCTATGTGACATAGTCTATGTGACACTGGGAATGGCCTATGTGACACTTTGACATAGTCTGTGCAACATTGTGACAGAGTTCTTGTCACACTGAGCTCCAAGTTCTACACAGAGATTGTTCAATGATTGAGGCAAACGTAGAGGAAATTTTCAGGGATTTGCAAATCTTGTCAAACATTAAACCGTCATTCATCCATCTTGTCAAACATTAAACCGTCATTCACCCATCTTGTCAAACATTAAACCGTCATTCACCCATCTTGTCGACCATTAAACTGCCATTCACCCATCTTGTCAAACATTAAACCGTCATTCACCCATCTTGTCAAACATTAAACCGTCATTCACCCATCTTGTCAAACATTAAACCGTCATTCAACCATCTTGTCAAACATTAAACCGTCATTCACCCATCTTGTCAAACATTAAACCGTCATTCACCCATCTTGTCAAACATTAAACCGTCATTCACCCATCTTGTCGACCATTAAACTGCCATTCACACATCTTGTCAAACATTAAACCGTCATTCACCCATCTTGTCAAACATTAAACCGTCATTCACCCATCTTGTCAAACATTAAACCGTCATTCACCCATCTTGTCAAACATTAAACCGTCATTCACCCATCTTGTCAAACATTAAACCGTCATTCACCCATCTTGTCGACCATTAAACTGCCATTCACCCATCTTGTCAAACATTAAACCGTCATTCACCCATCTTGTCAAACATTAAACTGTCATTCACCCATCTTGTCAAACATTAAACCGTCATTCACCCATCTTGTCAAACATTAAACCGTCATTCACCCATCTTGTCAAACATTAAACCGTCATTCACCCATCTTGTCAAACATTAAACCGTCATTCACCCATCTTGTCAAACATTAAACCGTCATTCACCCATCTTGTCAAACATTAAACCGTCATTCACCCATCTTGTCAAACATTAAACCGTCATTCACCCATCTTGTCGACCATTAAACTGCCATTCACACATCTTGTCAAACATTAAACCGTCATTCACCCATCTTGTCGACCATTAAACTAGCCTTCACCCATCTTGTCGACCATTAAACTTCCATTCACACATCTTGTCAACCATTAAACTGCCATTCACCCATCTTGTCAACCATTAAACTGTCATTCACCCATCTTGTCGACCATTCTTACTGACCATCAATTTCTCATCTACGTGCCTTTCCCAATAGCCTTAATTTTGTCTGCGGCCATCTTGTTACCTGAATCCATTGTCCATGCATGGGAGTCTGCGGTGAAGGGTGTCCAATTTCAGTATGCTGCTGCAGATCGATTGAGGACCCTCATCAAGGCATGCCGACTACACAGTATCAGGAGAACTATTGCGACGTGTTCCCACCCATCAATTGATCAATATCGTGCTATCGATTTAATGAGTGCAGACATCGATACGTTTTATTGCTGTTTGCTAGATTGTAGAGTGAGGTTCCATTGTTAGGAGAGAAGTGTTTAGTGATGAGAGGGTTTTATTGATGAGGGGTGTTTAGTGATGAAAGGTGATGAGGGGTGTTTAGTGATGAAAGGTGATGAGAGGTGTTTAGTGATGAAAGGTGATGAGGGGTGTTTAGTGATGAGATGTGTTTAGTGATGATATATGTTTAGTGATGAGGGGTTGGTTAGTGATGAAGGGTTGGTTAGTAATGAGTTGGTTAGTGATGGATTGCAAGCTTGCACATTAGTAGCATGCACCTTATATTCTCATCTCTAATTGAATAATGCGTTAACATGCTATGCTATGGACCAAGATCGAAATGATGGCCGCTTAGGAAAAAAGATTACACAATAGTGAGTCTCACTGGTTTTACTAGAACTAAGCAGCAGACTGTTGAAGAGGATATCATTGACGCTGCATGCAACATCACAATACATGCCCTCGGCCCTCCCAAGAGGAAGAGGATACTACCCAGAAATACATGGCGCCTAGATTTGGAAGCAGATGCCAAGTAGATGGGCAAGACTTTAGAACAGATGGAGATTCTCTCCCAGAAACGTGACATCTGAAGGAAGCTGGGTGCTGGCCTATGCCTCAAACGGCGTCACAGGCACAGATAAGATGAATGATGAAACAGTACATAATCTTATATTTTAACAAGAGTTAAAGGGCACTTATGGAGTTTCACTAGGATTAAAGTACACAATACTATATTCCACCTAGATAGATTACGTGTTTAGTACAGTACACAAGTTAGTACTGTATACAGCTTATAGTTTCTTTGATTCAAGCCAAAAATGTAGCATATTCTCCACTACTATTGAATAAGTCCTCCAATCAAACTTGTGTAATTTTCTAACATTTTCTGAGTTTATCGACCTACGTCTGTACATTTACTGTTCTGACATTTCAGAAAATAAAACCCATCAAAAACTCAACCTTATCTAGCTTTGGGTTTTGGAGACCCATTGCCTGAAGCATACTACAAATTTTGACTTGGATCAATTGTGAACTTTTTAGGAGACACACTGATAATTGGGGATTGATTGACAAGGAAGGGGGGGGGGGAGTATAGTGTTTTGTACAAGTCAAGTGAGCCAAGTCCGCAACAGGCATTGCCGTGTAGTTCTAACTTTTTACACTTTCGTTTAGAGCTACTTTCGATCTGCTCGCGCCATCTTTAAACTGTTGCTAAGTAAAGAAGAGAATTGCCTGGGAAAGAGGGAAGGGGGGGGATAAAGAGCGGAGTATCACAACCACAAACTACGATAGAAAAATAACAAATTGTGGAATGGAAATACCCTCATAGGATGCCAATACATGGTCAAGAGATGCGCTATAGAAGTAAACTAATCTACCGGCGGCCTAGCATAATCCGCTATTTTGCAGGGCCGGCCTTAGGCTAATGAAGAATTACTTGAGGTCAACAATTCTCAAAGATCGATTGAAACATTTGGTAATCTATGGTGATCTATGTAGGAAACAGAATTCTTATGATATACTGTATGACGTCTCTACACGCAAGGCTCGTAAACTAATTCTGTACGTATTAAAGAATGAATGAACTGCACTTATGTATTAAGCTTGAGCATCCATATTGTTTGCTAATGTAAACTGAAAAGTAAAATTATCCATTATTAAATGGCAATGCAAGCACAAAGTTACGTTCATGTTGGTTGCTATGGAACTCTCCAGGCTTCTTCTGCCCTTGTTGCCATGACAAACACTTGAGCGAGTACAATTACCTGTTTAACTTGTGTCAAGACAATCTACAGGAGCCCTGGGCAGCATTGTGATAGCGTCCCATTTGAACAAACATTAAGGATGTTACTGAATGCCTCACTGAGGACGTAAGCCCAGGACGTAGACTTGGAGGGTGAGCTTAAAAGACTTGTGGAGAATTTTTTGTTCTGTTTGGTAAGAGGATAAATAACATTTTTTTTCAAGACCATGTTCGATTTCTGGCGATGTATTCCTGTAAAACTCCTCCCTCTCCCTCTCTCTCTCTCTCTCTCTCTCTCCCTCTCTTCACTCTCGTCTCTGTTTTCTTTTTTCTTCTTTCTCCACAGTTTTTCTCCCTATTCTTTTATCTTTTTATTTCTCTCTTTTCTCGTATTGCCTTCTCTTTTCTCGTATTGCCTTCTCTTTTCTCGTATTGCCTTCTCTTTTCTCGTATTGCCTTCTCTTTTCTCGTATTGCCTTCTCTTTTCTCGTATTGCCTTCTCTTTTCTCGTATTACCTTCTCTTTTCTCGTATTGCCTTCTCTTTTCTCGTATTACCTTCTCTTTTCTCGTATTGCCTTCTCTTTTCTCGTATTGCCTTCTCTTTTCTCGTATTGCCTTCTCTTTTCTCGTATTGCCTTCTCTTTTCTAGTTTCGCCTTCTCTTTTCTCGTATTGCCTTCTCTTTTCTCGTATTGCCTTCTCTTTTCTCGTATTGCCTTCTCTTTTCTCGTATTGCCTTCTCTTTTCTCGTATTGCCTTCTCTTTTCTAGTTTCGCCTTCTCTTTTCTCGTATTGCCTTCTCTTTTCTAGTTTCGCCTTCTCTTTTCTCGTATTGCCTTCTCTTTTCTCGTATTGCCTTCTCTTTTCTAGTTTCGCCTTCTCGTTTCTCGTATTGCCTTCTCTTTTCTCGTATTGCCTTCTCTTTTCTCGTATTGCCTTCTCTTTTCTCGTATTGCCTTCTCTTTTCTAGTTTCGCCTTCTCTTTTCTCGTATTGCCTTCTCTTTTCTAGTTTCGCCTTCTCTTTTCTCGTATTGCCTTCTCTTTTCTCGTATTGCCTTCTCTTTTCTAGTTTCGCCTTCTCTTTTCTCGTATTGCCTTCTCTTTTCTCGTATTGCCTTCTCTTTTCTCGTATTGCCTTCTCTTTTCTCGTATTGCCTTCTCTTTTCTCGTATTGCCTTCTCTTTTCTCGTATTGCCTTTCTTGCATCTCTTTCCTTCCGTCTCTTTATTCAACTTCTTTTTTCTGTCTTTTCACAGTCTCTTTTCTGTCTCTCTTGTCACTTTGTTTTCTCATTCTTCTCTCTAGTATCTTTCTACTTATTATATTTTCTTTTTTCTCTCCTTCTCTCTCTAACAGACACATAAATTGTTTTTCTTTCTCTGTGCTCTCCATTTCTCCTTCCTTCTCTTTCTCTCCTGTGTTGGTATTTCATTCATACTTTGGTGGCTCTATGTTTGTACTCAGCAAACAGATCCCTCATTAGTTAGACTATGTGGACTTGCGTATGTAGCTGGGAATCATTCAGCCGGACACTTTTTATCTTCTACGGCTGACGTCAGTCTCGGCCTCATTGGTAAATCATTCGCTCAATAAATGAATTGTTAATACCTTACTTTGTTCTGGCCTACAAGGCTACAACCTAGTCCAACGGTCTGATGTTAATTGAGATAAATTATGGACTTGAGATATTGAACCAGAAACACCGTATCTAAATACGTTCTAAGATTATATAAAAATAAAGCAAGATACTCAATTTGACTTCGCATGTCCTACTCATTTCATCCCTACTAATCGAATACTGCCACATTCATATATAAGCCTATCACTTTTGAGTATTGTAGATTTTCATACAAAGCGAAAACAAAACTATAAATAGCTATTGCTCAAATACACACACAGCGTACGGGTTAGGAAGTGTTGATGTTTTTTTTTAAAGGTCTATGATAATAAATTTTGTGCACTGCAGAATAAAATGTTTTTAAGTTGTTTTTGTTTACAGCACAAAATAATTTCAATAAAGAGGACGCATACGACTTTTACTCTATGTCTTAAAAAAAAATTTAAAACCTAATGGAAAACTAACTAGCGGCAATAAAGGAGGGTGGATTCAAAGAACACTTCCACGCATTGCGATATTGTAATAATTTTACATCATTTTAAGCGGCTCCCGAAAGGGGAAAAGACACTATTAGTTTTGTGTGGAATGTCCGTCCGTGCCGTTTAGATCTTGTAAACTAGAAAAGACAGTGAAAATACGACATCATAATATTTTAGTCCATTCAAAGTTCTGATGAAACGGCTACTTTTTTCTTTTCTGAAAGCGAAAAATTTAATTATTTTAATCACTTATGCAAGCAGTTTTTTTTTCATAAAAATACATCCCTTTTACAACTATTCGATATTAATAGTAACAGACATTAAAGTCTCATTAGTATTGTATTGCTAAGTGAAGTATAAGTCGTATAATAATATACAAACTTTAGAGTAACGGATTTTTTTATTTTTTTTACGGAAATGTTTCTTTTTTCTTGAGGCTTGGAATAAGAGATTGACCCTTTACAAAACAATTAGACAAATTAGATAATCATTATAAGACATCAGTTAAGCCGGGAACACTATATATCCAATAATCACTATTACATATCCCTTGGTCTGCTGAACCGTTGGGCCACCACACATAATCTGTCAACCTTCTTTCTCCATTCTACTCTGTTATTTGCCTTTAATATAATTTCATTCTGCTATTCTTTCTAAAAATATTGAAAGCTGCTTTTTTACCTGCCTGGGTGGACCACTTCGGGGGCCGATTTTGAGTTTGCATTTCCTCACAAACTGTCTTTGTGTATTTACAGTTGGCAGCACTGACTTTCAATAAAGCATCCTTCACATTCTTTAGTTTATCGTGCAAATCTCCAAATCCGACATCAACTTTGGTTGTAATTTCTCAATAAAATTTAGAGGCTGTGAATTCATCAAGGGTTAGGGTTAGGGTTATACTTATGGGGTTAGATAGTTCGTCCATGTTGTAAAACAGAACTCACTTTCCAAAAGTCATTGTTCTAGGTACAGTGGACGGAGTACGATGAAAAGGACGTCCAATGAAAAGCTGGCTGGACCGACTTCGTTCATTTGAGTGAACAGATTTGGTTACTGCTGATAGTGGGGATGTCGGTAAATATTACATCTCTGACTTACTACTTATCTGTAGACAGACGTCGAACATCTAGTCCGCCACATATCAACACGTTCTAACTAACTAACTCATCACACAACCGTGTCATCGATGGCGTATCACTGCCATTCCATCCTCTGACAGTTCCACCACTAACTAATGACATACCCGTGTCATCGATGGCGTATCACTGCCATTCCATCCTCTGACAGTTCCACCACCGAGGTCCCACTTCACAAGCCCCACCCCAAAGCAACCATAATTCGTATCCGTATAATTATCCGCGTAGCATATTGTTTTAACCGCTCAGTCTGTCGTCACAAGATGACGTCATCAACGTAACCGCGCGTAGCCTTGGCGACGAGTACGCTATGACAGACATCTCATCTTTACATTAGACATCAATGGCATCACGTGACCCTCTCCCACTGTTACACTCAAGATCTATTCCCATGTAGATCTATGCAGCCACCATTTTTTGAATGATACATCTATAGCTTCTGTGTCTACCACCGCCGCATAGATCTTCAGTTACGTAATCTGTAGAATAAACTAAGCAAGATAAAACAAAACCCCGCCAGAGAGAGGGATCCCACAAACAGTTTGTCATAGATGCCAAGTAGGTGAAATGCATACACATTTAGATTGTGGGTAAAGCACTTGACATCTGTTAAATAGAACGACATGTAGATGTCATCCTAAACAAACATCAATACATTAGCCAGTAGGATGACGTCAACTATGAGATTCATTAGAAAAGATACGAACTCGTCGTCTTCAAGTTAAACTTTTAAAAACTGTAGCGATCAATCGCATAGCAAACATCAAGTAGATGAGTTAAACCAAAGTTATAACTACGCGGACTTTCAATCGGGAAAGCACAAAATTTATTTTAAAACATTATTTCTGCTTTTTGTAGTGTGTGTGTGGGGGCGGGAGACGAGAAAAATAGTGAGAGGCTATCAGGGGGAGGGGAGAGAAATAGTGAGAGGCTATCGGGGGGAGGGGAGAGAAATAGGGAGAGGCTATCAGGAGGGGAGAGAAATAGTGAGAGGCTATCAGGAGGGGAGAGAAATAGTGAGAGGCTATCAGGAGGGGAGAGAAATAGTGAGAGGCTATCGGGGGGAGGGGAGAGAAATAGTGAGAGGCTATCGGGGGGAGGGGAGAGAAATAGTGAGAGGCTATCAGGAGGGGAGAGAAATAGTGAGAGGCTATCGGGGAGAGGGGAGAGAAATAGTGAGAGGCTATCAGGAGGGGAGAGAAATAGTGAGAGGCTATCGGGGGAGGGGAGAGAAATAGTGAGAGGCTATCGGGGGAGGGAAGAGAAATAGTGAGAGGCTATCAGGAGGGGAGAGAAATAGTGAGAGGCTATCAGGAGGGGAGAGAAATAGTGAGAGGCTATCAGGAGGGGAGAGAAATAGTGAGAGGCTATCAGGAGGGGAGAGAAATAGTGAGAGGCTATCGGGGGGAGGGGAGAGAAATAGTGAGAGGCTATCGGGGGAGGGGAGAGAAATAGTGAGAGGCTATCAGGAGGGGAGAGAAATAGTGAGAGGCTATCGGGGGAGGGGAGAGAAATAGTGAGAGGCTATCAGGAGGGGAGAGAAATAGTGAGAGGCTATCAGGAGAGGAGAGAAATAGTGAGAGGCTATCAGGAGGGGAGAGAAATAGTGAGAGGCTATCAGGAGGGGAGAGAAATAGTGAGAGGCTATCAGGAGGGGAGAGAAATAGTGAGAGGCTATCAGGAGGGGAGAGAAATAGTTAGAGGCTATCAGGAGGGGAGAGAAATAGTGAGAGGCTATCAGGAGGGGAGAGAAATAGTGAGAGGCTATCAGGAGGGGAGAGAAATAGTGAGAGGCTATCGGGGGGAGGGGAGAGAAATAGTGAGAGGCTATCGGGGGGAGGGGAGAGAAATAGGGAGAGGCTATCAGGAGGGGAGAGAAATAGTGAGAGGCTATCGGGGAGAGGGGAGAGAAATAGTGAGAGGCTATCAGGAGGGGAGAGAAATAGTGAGAGGCTATCGGGGGAGGGGAGAGAAATAGTGAGAGGCTATCGGGGGAGGGAAGAGAAATAGTGAGAGGCTATCAGGAGGGGAGAGAAATAGTGAGAGGCTATCAGGAGGGGAGAGAAATAGTGAGAGGCTATCAGGAGGGGAGAGAAATAGTGAGAGGCTATCAGGAGGGGAGAGAAATAGTGAGAGGCTATCGGGGGGAGGGGAGAGAAATAGTGAGAGGCTATCGGGGGAGGGGAGAGAAATAGTGAGAGGCTATCAGGAGGGGAGAGAAATAGTGAGAGGCTATCGGGGGAGGGGAGAGAAATAGTGAGAGGCTATCAGGAGGGGAGAGAAATAGTGAGAGGCTATCAGGAGAGGAGAGAAATAGTGAGAGGCTGTCGGGGGAGGGGAGAGAAATAGTGAGAGGCTATCAGGAGGGGAGAGAAATAGTGAGAGGCTATCAGGAGGGGAGAGAAATAGTGAGAGGCTATCGGGGGGGGAGAGAAATAGTGAGAGGCTATCAGGAGGGGAGAGAAATAGTGAGAGGCTATCGGGGGGGGGAGAGAGAAATAATGAGATGCTGTCGGGGAGGGGAGAGAAATAGTGAGAGGCTATCGGGGGAGGGGTGAGAAATAGTGAGAGGCTATCGGGTGGAGGGGAGAGAAATAGTGAGAGGCTATCAGGAGGGGAGAGAGATAGTGAGAGGCTATCGGGGGAGGGGAGAGAAATAGTGAGAGGCTATTAGGAGGGGAGAGAAATAGTGAGAGGCTATCGGGAGGGGATTTTGTTTCCACATTGTGTCTGAATTGTTTTTGACTAAATGTTTCAATATTAATAACTTTGTTTCCAATAATCATATATGTCAAAATTAGTCTGCCAAGCCAGTTGTTTCAAAATTCAAAGCCAAAGATAAAGTAACAAGGTTTGTCTTCGTATCCGAAGATTAAGAAGTACACACATGTCTACGCAATCCTAGCTGTGACCCACATAATTTGCCAAAATTAACTCTAACACAACCGTTGTCTACCGGTGGTGGGTTTAAGTTCTATTTTTTTTTTGGCCGGCTACGTCTGTCCTCAACATTAAATGAAATGTTTGTTCACCTGAAGCCAGGGGCGGACTGGGTATCAAAATCGGCCCTATAGCGCTATATAAATTATTGTAATAATTTTCATCATTAATGACTTCATTCTAAGCATAAGTGTGCCATTAATTATAATAGTATAAAAATTGATTTAGATCTAGATTTATTTTTTCATTATTTTTTTTTTGTAAGCCTTAAGTGTAGTATTTTTAGATATATGTTATTAAAAATAAACAAAAAGAAACTTTCTTTTTCTTGTCAAATCGCAGAAAGTAGAGCTTTATACCCAGACTGAGCTGTGAATAAGGTGAGTGGTTTGCAATAAAGCGGCTGTGTGTATGTGTTAAAGTTAATTTCTATTAAGTATTGTTAGAGAGCTCATTGTCGCGCTTTTTTTGTCTGCGTTATATCAATGTTTTCTAACTTAACCTCTCTTATCCCTCTTTTTGGTTACATTTCATTGGAACCATTAAAAGACGGGGGAGGGAAGGAGCAAAAAAAAAAATAGGAGTGCCATCAAAGGTCCATGCCGACCAGCAAAATGATTAGGCCAAACACAACCTCGAAGACATCAAAGCAGTCCATGTCGCTCGTGCATAGCAGAAAGTACAGTCTAACGTTTTGCAAATGATAATACGTACAGTGTATACTGTATAGTGTATTTGTTTTATATTCTTGTTGAATTTCAAACAAAATTAATTGTAATAAGAATTTTAAAAAAAAACAACAGAAAACGTGTTCGGGCCTTTGTGTCTTGTTGCTGTCACTTTTTTTATTTTAAGTTGTCTGCATTTTTTTTTTTCTTTGGTCGCGACCAGACCGGCCCATTTGGTACCGGCCCACCGGGCATTTGCCCGTTTGCCCATATAGCCAGTCCGCCCCTGAGCCTAAGGCTGTCCCAAAGAATTTTTATAATTATAATAATAGCAGAATTATCTGGAATAATTATTGATGTTGCTATTCGAAAACCAAATTCCGTCGGGGTTAGAGCGACGATTCAAAATCTTATCTTATATAATACAAACGTTACTTCAAAAAAGAAGATGATTACGTCCTACAATTCATGCATTTAGTCATGCATATTAACCAATGACTTAAATTCTGCCAAGTCACTGGTTTTTCTGGCTAGCTCAGGCAACCCATTCCATGCTCTAATAGCACTAGGAAAGAAGGAGTATTTGTACAAATTTGTCCTAGCATAAGGGACGAGGAATGTTCCTTTATTTTTGTGTCTTTCAGAGTATTTTATTAGATTTTGTTTTTATATTTGAAGATTATGCTTCAGTGTTTTATGTATAATTGCTACTTTACTTTTGAGTCTTCAGTCCTGAAGGCTTCCTAAATTTAGTGATTTTACTAATGGTGTTACTCTAGTCAAATGTGAATATTCGTTTGTTATGAATCTCACTGCTCTATTTTGTGTTTGTTCCAGTTTCTTAATGTTTTCTTGAGTTGAGGGGTCCCACACGGTGGATGCATATTCTATTATTGGCCTAACCAAGGTTAAATAACATTTTAGTTTTATGTTCTTATTTGATTTATAGAAATTTCTTTTAATAAACCCTAATGCTTTGTTTGATTTTTTTTATAGTTTCATCAATATGTGGATTCCATGACAGTTTTTCATTTATTATAACACCTAGGTATTTTGCGTTTTTAGTCTGTGTTACTGGTTTGCCATGAATAAGATAAGTGGAATTAATTTGTTTTAGTTTTTTTGTTTCTCTTAACAACTGACATTTTTCTGGGTGGAAAGACATGCTCCAATTTGATTCCCATTTCTGTAATTCATCTAATTCTCTTTGTAAAATATCTGTGTCTTGTTTTGTTTTTATTGTTCTATATGTTATGCAATCGTCTGCAAATAATCTGACTTTTGTTCCTGAACTAATGCAATTTGGTAAATCATTTATGTAAATTAAAAATAGTAGTGGACCCAAGACTGTTCCTTGAGGTACACCTGAGTTTACTGTTATTGGTGTTGATTTAGAGCCATTTATTATTACAGTTTGTTCTCTCCCTATCAGAAAATCTTTAATCCACTGATGCAGTGGACCATTAATGCCGAAATATTTTAATTTTTTAAGCAAACTATGGTGGTGAACTTTGTCAAAAGCCTTGGAAAAATCTAGTAAGATAGCATCTATTTGTTCACTATTATCTATATGGAACGAAAGGAAAGAAATGTAATTTCAATTTCAGCCATATAGTGATGACATTTTCTGTATATTTATATATATATATATAAAATATATATTACAGATGTAACTTTCAATGAGAAGATAATGACATCCTATCTAGTCATGCATGTTCATCTATTCACCAAATGGTGAACGAATGTGATTCGAGATCTAGTTGTACAGTTTCTTTCGAATGTAGTGTTTTATTCTTCCAACAACATTGTCAGCGCATATTCAAAACGTGTACATTTAAATTTGAAGTCAATATAAAATATAAAATAAACGTCATTCTTTCAACCTTATAAAAATATATTTAAAAAAAAAATAGCCTCAGTTATTCAATTTCTCTGACATGTGTACGCCGATGTCATAAATGTGTGTGTGTGACTGTATTTGAATCAATGTGTGAGATTGTGGGTGTATATGTATGTCCCTGACAAGTCAGAGCCCAACTGAACCAAGTTGTTGCCTAGGGCCAGTTTACAGGATAAAACCTCAAACTTACCAAGTCGATAGAATCAGTGCTGAACATGTCAATGTATACAAACATGTACGTATTAGAAATAAAGAAATAAAAGTAAAAGAAAGAAATTATTTTATTTTCATGTTAAAAGTATATCTTCCACTTTATAGCGTTACTAATTCTAGATCTAGATATAAAGATAACAACATACGTTCTATTATGGAAACATTGTAATATTTCAAATTATTATAGTTGTAAGTTGTATACTTTCAGGGGAAGTCTTTTTGTCCTAAATAAATACTTGCAACACAATTGCCCCAGGAGACAAAGACATTTGAACCAAGTAGACATAGATATAGATATAAAAGTACAAGAAAAGGGAATCCAAAAACAATAAGCCAACATCAAACCTAATAAAGCATCTGGACCTGATGGTATTCCAGCTAGATTACTCAAAGAACTAAGCAATGAGCTATCACTAGTGTTCAAAATACTTTTTCAGGCATCTCTTAACCAGGGAAGAGTACCAAGGGACTGGAAAGAAGCTAATGTCACCCCTCTATTTAAAAAAAAGGAGCCTAATCTGACCCAGGAAACAACAGACCAGTATGACTTACCAGCATCACATGTAAAATCCTAGAACACATAATCTGTAGCAACATCATGAACCAATTAGACAAACTTAATGTTCTTACTTACAGTCACTATATTGCATGAGCGTAGCCAAGAAAGGTTAAAAATCTCCTCCAATAATAATAATAATAATAATCAAATGTAGAAAAACTTAATGAATGTAGCCAAGGTGAGGTTGAAAGTCCCATCCAATTAAAAACATATAGAAAAACTAGAGACAACAAATTCCATGAGCGTAACTAAAGGGAGGTAGGGTTAACAGACACCTGCTGACCTGCATGTTCATAGGAGGACAGAAAGGAGGACAAAACCTCAGAAAGGAAAACACAAAATCAAGTCAACTTTATAAACGGACAATTTATTTGATCAAATATATATAAACCAAGCATGACGCGTAGGACGTAATTATCTTCTTTTTTGAAGTAACGTCTGTATTATATAAGATAAGATAAGATGAAACATCTAGTAGTTCTACTAACATATCTGATTTCTGAAAAGAAAAGATTTTCAAAGTAGTTCATCATTCAGGCTAACATAGTGCCTGGAGCTCCATGCAAGACATTGTCTGCCAATTGTACTTTGTGAGAAGAATACTGCTCACTGAGTCAGGGCAGAGTTTTTTTTCTCTATTTTGTCCACAGAGTATTTAGTATCGACAACATTCCGTCAACGTCGATCTTGTGCCCGCAAATACAAAAGAAAAATTGAAAACATTTTGAGGAGCGCTGAGTTATATTTTATTTCAATTTACTACTAGCATTAACGTTAGCCGACATCTTGAATACAGATTCTAAAGATTAAACTCAAGCTTGGCAACAGCGAGCACACAACGCTGATTGGTTGATGCTATGTATTATGGGATACTACCACGTGCATTTATCATCCCACTCTATGTAAAGGTTATACAAATCAACAACAAAGTGAACACACATCTTGAAATCTTTTGATATTTCTATATTAATGAAGTGTTAGTATTGTTACGTATTTCTGAATCTTCTGGCTAAATGTATTAGTAGGCACAAAAATAAAAACACAGCAAAGAACTTGACGACTAAACTTTCAGTTTCATATAACTTTAATGACTTTGAACTCTAACAATTCGTTACTGTAACATGTAGCGTAGAAGACTGTACAATATCTGTCAGTTTACAGTTAGCTATACTTCGCTGCAATTCATCTCTTCGCTTCGTTGCAATTCATCTCTTCTCAACTTGCATCGAGCCGTATTCCACAGAATAGACCAACGACACACTTCCCAGTGTCACTCCAGGTCTCCCAAAGCTGAACCAAGTCGTACTAGAGTCTACCGAATCAGAGCCGCACACGTCTTACATCGACGGTATCGACTGTAACGGCTCACTCACGACTGACTTTCACATTAACTCTCTTGCTTATATAGAGTCCCTAATCGCTTGTCCAATATTGCAAAAACTCTGCTAGTATCCTCTGGAACAACACGGGAGGAAACATCACATCCTGTCGTTGTTTATACATGTCGATTCCAGAGAACACCTGCTGCAGTGTCATCTCGCCGAGGTCACTACTAACTGTCACTGTTCATTTGTAACACTGCCCCCTTCGTAGATCAGTTCGTCCTCTGGAACAACACGTGAGGACACGTCACATCCTGTCTTTGTTTATACGCGTAGATTCCAGATAAAAATGGCTGCTGTGTCATCTCGCTGGGGTCACACGTTGATCTCTACTTGTCACTGTTCATTTGTAACAGTATTGAAACCAGAAGATTAAAATGAAGTATTTAATCATTGATTAATATATTACGGCCCTAGGCAGTAAACAACAGTGAAAAAGCCGGGCATTTTTCACACTTTTGACTGCCGGCCGGAAGACAAGACCCCTAAAAGGAGGACATGGCCTCCTTTTGTCGGACGTCTGGTAACTTTTTTTTTTGGGGGGGGGTGAGGTTTAAACTTAGTCCAGCTAATTTCTACATAAAACAATGCACCAAATATTTAGGATTCTGTTTCAACTCTTGACTGAATACAAAGAAACATGTGAGACGAGTTCGGAAATACCCAGTTTCAAAATAGCCTGTTTTAATTTTAAGATAATCATATTTTGAAACAATAGAATGGTCAAATCAGAATTTTCACTGTTTGACCAATCAGCTAGTAATTGTTTTCCAAAAGATGTACATAAACTTTCAAATTTTAGGAAAATCGTTACAGCCATTAGCGAAATTCGAGTCCACCCAGTGTGCCGGTTCCACCTATGAAGAGTTTGCAAGCTAATAAGAGGAATTGTGGAAGAAAAAATCTATCCATTTCACTGTTTACTTCATACATTTTTATTGACATTGTGTTGTTTGAACATTATATTGTTAAAGCACGGAGTGATGCATATTAAAAAAGAAATGAATTCGTTGTGAGGCCACATAGAGAGACCTACACAAATGATAGATTTGTCAATTTTGTTTAGGCAGCAGATAAAGTGTTTTTTTCTTGTTTTTGTTTTGTCCTGAAAATATCAGATACTGAGTATAAATAATTGTGATTTTATTTCCAATACATCAACTGAAACCTTGCTTCTTTCGAGTTACCATTCTAAACCAAACTGACATCGAAAATCAACGCTGGACAAAAGGCAGGAGCGAGTAAACAAGGGGGGGGGGGGGAGACTTGTTTGGCCAACGTGACGTCCTCATGTCAGAGTTGTCCTTGTCTAATTATGGGGATGGGAAGTAGGATTTCTTTTACTTTATGAATGCCAGTGAAGGCCTTGACCTTGTCATCTGGGCCAATTATTACATTCTGTGTCTTCAGTATGTCAGACACAAACAAATTTTATCAATATTTTCTTTTACGAGTTTTCAATGCAGAAGTAAACATTGATGCACGTTTCTCCCTACACACACTAGGATATGGAGTTGTTGTTTTAGTCAAAGTCTTTTCTTTGGACATT